>WYDI02032843.1:39583-74264 GCA_009867235.2 Psittacus erithacus
GTGCTAAGCATTATCAATATTAAAATATTACTAGTATTATTCATGAGGTATCTCCGCATGTCCTAGATGACACTAGCCAAGATGAAATTCACATTATGCAAAACGTTACATAGACATGTGGTAAAAAACATGCTGCCTGCTCCAAAGGGTTTTTCATCTAACCGAAAAGGACAGGCTAACGAGGCATTACGATCTCTGCTTTGCACACAAGAAGCCAGGGCACAGAGAAATGAGCAGATTTACCCAAGGGCTGATAGGAGACATGGGGCACAGCTGGGAACTGAGAAAGAGTCTCCCAATTTATTCTCCAGTGTATTTTTCCTAAGATTGTTCTCTACATTAAATACAACTGAACTTGATGAGGACAATACTCACAGGGATAATGGTTCTTTCATAAATCTTTCCCAAGGACAATGGAAAAAGTGTTCAAGTTCCACTTTATAGAGGTGAGTAATGTACTACATATAGATCAACCTAAGTGTAGGGCTCCCTACACCCATTCAGAAAGGTCCCTGGTTGTTCAGCTGTGCAGGCAGCAGCCAGGGGACCTACGCTCTCTTGCTGTCTGCCTCCATCTTCCACCAATACCTACACTGGAATCTCAAGATAAAATTCAGCCCACGGTTATGTTAGTGTTACACTAAGTCCAGTCTAATACCTGTGCATCTTTCTTTTTTCCAATCTGCCAAAGAATTTACTACCTTTCAAGGACACTCCAGATTCCTTTGACAAAAATGTATTATGTAAGCACAAATTATCAACACATTTGACTACAGAACGACCAGCTCCAAAAAACCACAGTTCCTACACAGCAAATTGCTAACAGCACAAGCTAGTTAAAGCCTCCATTGTCAGTAAGCATAGTTCTGCTACCCCTTTGATGTCTTTCTGCCTGTTGTATTCATCACCTCTCTTCAGATGTAGGACTAGTCATACATTGCTGTTACTACATTCATATTCCTGTGACCTATTTACTTTCATATAGATTCAGCTTCACACCATTTATTCTGTAGTTTTCGACAGCCGCTGGAAATATATGCTTCTTCCCATTATTTACAGCCTAACTTATTTTTCCCTGTACAGTTTCCAGTCAGAAACTATGGTTGTGCATTAATTTAATTTCATACCAGTTACAGCCTAGCTCATTGCCCCATCCTTTCCAGCCATGCCAAGTATTTCCCTTTCTTTCTTTCAGGTCTTTCTTGTAAGCCTACTGTTTTAATTTTTAACAACCATCCCCAATTCTGTGTGATTCTGCAGGAGCTGCTCCTTTATTGGATTACTTTTCACAGTAATTACTTTTCAGATCACTTCTCGCAGCCATTCATCTTCCATCATGTTAATTACAGAGCACCAAACGATCACGCACATTTCCATTGTCCCATTGGTTTCACTGGCTTCTCCACTAGCCAGATACCCTTAGATTCCTCTCCCTTCTCCACAGTACATACACTGTTTAAATACTGCCCACTAAACAACCTTATCTCCAGCAGCTTGCTAGACTTTTGCTTATAGCTATAAAGTGACTTTACCATAAAGATGGAATAAAGGTGATTGTTTAGTTGGAACATAACTAGTATAAAATGTTGGTGAGCAAAATAGAGCTACTACTAGACTCAGAATACCTGCAGCTGGCAGACCCATCACCTTCTGCAAATTTATTCTCCTACCCCTTACACATAGTGTATCCCTTCCAAAGAGAAGTAGCAGTGACTTAAAGCTCACATCTTTACACAATCTTATCTTTTATCAGAGAATGACTTTTTTTCCAACCAGATACAACCAGACATGGAGCCAGCATCATACTAGAAAGGACTACCACAGAAATTTCAGCTTTAGGCCTTCTTGCTAATAATCCATCCTTATATTTCAAGATTCTTATATTGCTGATGCAATGCTGTACCATGACCATAGGCCCCTCCACAGCGGCCTTTAATATGAGTCATATACCTTGTGGGATTTGATGCCCTTGTATCCAGTAGGGAAATTATTTTACAGGTCTCACGGCCATCACACATGCAGCTCTTTGCATGGCAGGCAGCAGAATTATCTTCACTCCCCATAACCTGTTTGCACATCACATCCAATCAGCTTATGTAGCCAATGTAGCAACTATCAAACCCCAAATAGAAGCTGTCTGTGTTCCTGCACAAGCTGACACCTCTCAAACCTACCTTTTCCCTGCCACCTGGCTGGGAAAGCAATGCATATGCAAACTGACAGTACCAAGCACATCCTCATCATCACCATCAGCAAGGTGCTACTGAGCTATAGGATCTCTAGAGGGGAAAGTCAGGAGTTGGAAGGGAAGAGTCCTTTTGTTTCACTGCATGTCCAATACTCTGCTAAATACATGTGCTTCTTCAAGCAGAAATAGACCACAGCCCTTGGCCTATCCCACTTCAGCTTACCTGTGGCAACTCAGCAATGAAAGGACTTGAGAGGGAATGCGACAAAAAAGTGTGAAAGAACCAGTTTTTCTGGAGTCAGAAGGCAGAGAGAGCCCGAGGGGTGAAAAGTCATTGATGTGACCTATGCCTCAAGCATCCACTCATTTTGGTGCAGAATGTGTGTTGCATCACATGCCCATTCCCATGGGACATTGTGCTGCACAGGAAGAATGTCTATTTTGGTCTGAGTGAGGTAAGGGACCAAAACATTTTCCCTCAGGTAGCTGCAGTCACCACTTACCAGGGAGGAAAAGAAGAGATGGTCTTGCCATAGCACCTCCTCAGACTAGGATAAAAACCCCTCTGCAAAAGGGGTTTTACGGAAAAGAAGTTACCATTTCTACAGCTGAAAGCTGAAGCAGGAGGCATCTGCACCTCCACAGCATGCTTTGAGCACATGCTTAGCTTCATCACATTTCTTTCATATTGATACAAGGGCTTTCACATTATTTATGACAGTGAGCAAAGGAAAAGAAAACACAAATCGTAGGTCAGGACAGTAAAGACAGTCTTGGCATGCCTGGAGGATTCAGCCACTGAGGACCTGCAGTAAATCTCCAAAAATGGGCAGAAAAGAGTTCCAGTCACCTTCCCAGAAAGAACACCCTGTCCCTAGAGCCAGCTCTGCTTCCAGCCCCTCCACCAGCTCGGAGGATGAGACATCACCAGCCAACAGCAAGGTGGCCAAGGTCCTATGGCCCCATGGGGTAACCAACCCTTGCCAGGGAGGGGCTGGGGGCCAGAGCAGCCAGAGTGTGCCAGGTCTGGAACCAGCTACACACTCGAATCCCTGCATGCTGTGCTGGGCTGATAAGGCATTTCTCTCTTACCCTTGCTCTGCACTCTTCCCACACACCTGCCACTAAGAGTGGGGAGTAAGGTATGGAGAAGAATCACACATCTGCCCCAGTATTTTGTGTGCCGTGATCCCTATTATAACTTCTTTTTCAGTCTAGCTTAGTTTCTCCAGGTAATTAGTTGTAGCGACCCTTCAAACGTACTTTTCAGCCTCACAGAGCCATAAATTTTCAAGTGACAACCGTCACACCTGGCTGCGCTATCATGTACAAAGCTCTTTACTAGTCCTGTCTATCTCTCTGTGCTGTAAGACCATTTCTGTGAAGCCTCCCTACACTCACACGCCTGATCCTTTCCTCCCCCATTAGCAGTCACACTTCTCTCTCACACTCCTGATTTCAGCTTTCTGGATGCTGCCTTTCAGGGTTTTGTTTGAAGGTGTATAGAAAAGAAATGATAGACTTCACATTGGCCCTGTTACAGGCTGCTGCATGACAGCTTTTCAAAGGAAGTATGCCTGTGCATGTGTAGCACATACAAGGGTATTGGTCACATACAAAGGACAGTCATCCCAATTTCACTGGGAAGGTATTTTGACAGTTTGTCTAGTGTTTCCTTCACTTGACATACCCAGGCTTTTTGATGACACATTTGATGCTCATGTTTCTTTTAAATGGTCAAAGTCCTCTATTTTAAGCCAGTTATACCTCTTTGGAGACTTAATCTTTTTCTTGAGAAGGCTTTTTCTTCCCATGTTTAAGAATTCCCCTACTTTTTCAATTAACCCTAATTTAAAAGGAACAGAGCAATAAGAGATCATCGTTCCCTATCCTTATTGCACTGAAACCCTGTGCTCTGCAGAAAGAGCCGCTGCTGTCCTATAATACCTTCCCTCATAACTACCCCCCATCAAGGTCTAAAACAAAGCCACTACAGCTAGCAAACCTCCACAAGCTGCACAGCCAAGGTTCTCAGTACACCAACCATCTCTCAGTCCATAGCACAGAGATAGCAAACTTACTCATCCCAACACAGAAACCACCTTGAAAACCGGAGGTGGGGACAGGCAACCATTTCCAGCTCCCCTTTCCAGATTCCATCACATCTTGGCCACCACACCTCTAATCTCAATAGCACATAAATTTGTGGATCCATATTTAATTTGTTGCATAATCTATAGAACAAGCAATGTGAACATGCGTGTGGATGCTTGTCTACCTATTTGGTGGAGCAGTGAAAGATATAATTCCCTTTTCACCCAGTCACTGTGACTACTCTTGGTCAGGTTTTGCGTGTCATTTCTCATCCCAGAGCACTGCTCCTCCCACCAGTTCCACGAGCAGGCTGGTGAAACACAACATTAGACTGGGATAAAGCAACAGGCGCAGAGGACAGCAGAAACCCATGAAACACATGGAACTCAGCCATTTCTGTACCTGAACCAAGGAGAGAAAGAATCTCCCTTCCACAGGAAGGAGCCTCCTACTTTCTAGCAATGTTTCTGCTTCCCTTTCCCTAGTTGTGAAATGGTTCAAAAAAAGGCGTAAAAAACTGTATAGCATTGGAGAAGCTATCTTTTAGAAACAGAGGTGGCTCTTTCCAGCCCCAGTAGAATGAGGCTGATGGCATATTACACTCCTGACCCTGACAGGACAGAAAAACAGCTGCAGGAAAACAAATCTGAATTCCCCAAGCTCTTCATAATGCAGCTGCTTTCTAATGTGCTCTAGAGCATGTGGTGGTGTGATGGAAAGTTTTTATTAACACAGAACCTGCTTAACCCAATTGTAAGTTTTAATCCATTCCAAACCATGCCAATAAAGCCAGTCTGCCTAATCCCTATTCTACAGCTAAAATAGCAGCAGAGGATGATTGCTCAGCCTGAGGAAATATAAACTGGAATAACTCCAGTGCTTACCACCCAGTGGCTTCCAAGAAGCATCCTATATTTGTACCTGGACAGGAATAGCTCATTACTCCATCAATCAGTGGAGCTCTCCAGTAATTTACGTATCTCTATGCATAGACCTGCAAACTGCTGCAGCACAGGGGCAGACACTTACCCTGCTCAGCCATTCTTGCTGGTAGGAAGGGGGAGAACCTTCAGGGAGGGATACAGCAAAGAACAGAAGATGGCAACTGCTTCATTCTTGCCAGTGTAACCCAATAATGCACGTAGGACAAGACCACACAGCTGCAGTCAAAAGCAGAGCTCAGATTTGCTACAGTCGATTTATTAGACCAATTGAACATACATAATCACATTTTCTGCAAGGCAGAGATAGCGTTGGACATCCTCAACCTGGTTCAAGATATACACTGAAAACTGCACTAAAGAACTACCTCACAGCAGGTCTGGGATAAATCTCTCATACCCTCAGGAGCTGGCTCCTTAGGAATGTTTAAATGAAAGTAGAGAAACACCCAGCGCACACGCTGTCTAGTAGGGAAACCAGTTGGTAAGCCTGAAAGACCTTTCTTAACCCTAACATGGAAGACAGCAAGACACAGGGGCTTTATCAGTTACCACAGGAAAAGCTGGATGGATTTGCTGCTTGTGACAGCATGGTGAAGACAGAAGCTAAAATCCAGGGCAGGGTTTGCAAGACCAAATTCAATCACTCAGCTCTATCACTTCTAATTTCAGTTTAAAACTTCCACCACTTCCTATAGCAGCGCCTCCAGATTGCCCAGCCCTGTGCACAGGCTGCTAAAAACGTTCAGCTGTGGTTACAGGTTCAAGCCTAGTCTCTGTGTCATCAGGCTTCTTTTTCTAGTGTCCTGTGGACAGGATTTCTATTGAAGCATTTCTGCTCTTTCTTTGCCATGAGGTTACTCTGTTTCTAGACCACACAATTATATTACAAAGGGTCATTCATGAAGGTTCTTGGCAGCAGTATCATTTATTTGAAGATGATCAAATCTTGATTAAAAAAGCAAAACCGCAGATCTCCATCATGTTGCTGGATGTGTAGAGAGGGAGGAGTTGTTTGTTTTCCACTGACCCTTTAAAACAAATGTCTTCCCATCTGGATTAGAAAACATGCCACATCTGAGTAAAATTCTACTCAAATCTCCTTACTGTTTTCTGTTGCTCTTCAAACAAGGAATTTCAGAGACTGTTTCACTGATGAGAAAAAAATGGATTTGGTTTATTTCAGGAGCGGAGGTTGTGCCTTGTTTTTCTCTGATATATGAAACATCCCCTGATTGTGCAAATGCATCCTGATGGTGTCTTTGTGTTCCTGTCACTCCTGATTTATGGGGCCCTTTTCTCCACTCAGAAGAAGAATTTGCATTTCAATTTCCATTACTTGTACCTCTCCCTACAGTGCTTATGTTCTTCTTTTCCCCAGCTGCCCCACACTTCAGTGGCATCAGGAAGGATACAGGAGTAGGGTGCTACAGGCACTGTTCTAGGGAAACAAGATCATGCCGCTGAGATGTCTGGTGAGATATATGTTTGCATATGCCCAAAAAGGACCCTTGCTATGTTTAGTCCTGTTTCTTGTGGCTTCCTCCATGCTGTGGTGGAGGAGGAAGGCAGCTGCCCTGGGTCCTGCCTGGTTCCCAATACAATCCCTCGCTGGCTTACCCATTCTCTGAGAAACAGCAGCCCACAAAAGAACAAGGAGGACCTGGATATGCTCAGGCTTGTTCCTGCAGATGACTCACTCCCCTTCCTTTCCCCTTCTGCAGGGGTGGCAGGAGGACAAATGGGAAGCCCTCCCTAGGGGACTCACATTGTTTCCTGTGGGGTTGTCCCCATTCCGACAACAGGAGCTTCAAGCAGACTCCTACCCAAAAATCAGCTGAGAGACCACAGAATATGTCTTGGAGAAGTGGGTTGAACAGGGATCCGAAAGCCACTCTCCCTTCTAGGCTTCACCCTTACCTCTTCTGCAAATCCTGGTGGCCACAATAAATTCCTGTCAGCCCAGACTGCACTCCTGGTCACACACTGCCCTCCTCTTGTTTGTGCAATCTGGATGGGCTGTCATAGGCAGCCTGAGCAGACTATAAACCCTCTGAACCACACAAGGAGCGGGCTTGGAGCCATCAACATGTAAGAAACTACACAGGCTGCATTGCAGATCCTATTGTCCACCTCACAGCTAAGCTTGTGCTTTGATGGATGTAGTTCATGTCTACCTATGAAATGTTGCAAGCTTTGACAGAAAGAAAAGAAAAAAAAAAAAAATGGAGAAAAACGAAGCTTCAGAAATGGAGGAGGAGTTGCCAGGACACCCCAAGCTTTAAAGATGTGAGTAGCAGAAATGCATTAAAGCTCATTCTTCAGAGCTGTCAGACCCACAGCCATCATCAAAACTGAACTGTTAAAAAAGAGAGAAATAAACTGAACCTTATCAACTGTGTGTGTGGACACGAAGACCATGGATTCCTAATAGGTTGTTGAAAGTCAAGTGTGCACCGTGTGCCGTAAGCCTGTGTCATCTTAAATTGCAGTGGCCTGAAACAAGATATTCAAAACTACATTTTGATTTGACTCGTTTGAAGTACGCTGTTTTGACCTAAGGGTTTTGACTATCCCCCATTATCATGTTAACTTTTACATTATCATACAAAGCCAAAAGGAAACACTCTGAGCTGATTAAAACATGCACATCATTTCCAGGGGGCAGAGGGGTAACAATAAATTTGTGCTGATTTCACTGAATCGCAATTACCAACTGAAATCAGCTTCAGGGTAAAGTTCTCCAGAAGCACCAGTGGGAGCTCATATGATGTCCCCAGTACCCATCTCAGACACTATGCACATATGGACATATTCAAACACAAAACTTCATTTTCTTTCCCCCATGGAGCTCATATGATGTCCCCAGTACCCATCTCAGACACTATGCACATATGGACATATTCAAACACAAAACTTCATTTTCTTTTTCCCACAGAGCTCCTTTTTGGGGGGCTTTCAGAGGTCTGTAGAGTGCTGAAAGCCATTACATTAGGCAGTATCTGTCCTATTTATCAGCTCCCAGCTGGCTGCAGAGGAGCTTTCGTCAGTGGATCTGAATTTACAAATACTGATACAGAGATTATCTGCCCCATGAAAAATGGTTTAACTAGATTAATCTGTGGGAGATCCCATCAGCCCCTTCCCTGCAGAGCCCTACAGCGAAGGACTGGCATAATCTCACAGCCTATGGCATAGCCCCCCCAAGACGAAGTTATCCCATTCCCCAGGATGCCTAATCCCATTTTCCTTCCTTGGCTTGGCCCCTTTGCAATGCCCATCACCTCTTTCAGGCAAGGGCCAGCCTGAAGGACACGAACGGCTGCAGTGGGATGGGACAGGAGATTGCACCCTCATCAACCCCAGAGTTGGCAGCCCTGCTCCCAGCACAGCATACCATGCTAATAGGGACATAGAGCAAAGCCCCATAACCCTCAGCTCCTTAAACCTAGGGGTTTACACAGCAGGCTGGAGTAAAGGGAATTATTGAAGGTCTTCTTTCACCTGCTGGCTCCAACTTGCTTGATTTCCTTACAGCACATCAAAATGTAAACCAGTTAGATGGCAAATCTAAGCCTAGAAATCACATTCCCTCAGCAACTCACAGTTTCAGAGGAGACAGGAGTAGGAAAGACCAATCAAGTCACATCCTACACAGACTCTTAAATAAGGGAGGAAGATTTGGCATTAGCATTTCTACTATGCTGGCTTCTTTTATCCCCCCCATCCTCTTCAATCCTAGCTTTAAACATCAAAATGGGCTGGGTTTAAGGTAAACTAGAAATCCTGGCAAAGAATGATGACTAATACACTATGAATGACAGAAACTTGGTAGAACACTAAAAAGCAAATGGGGTATTGCAATACCTGGCTGCAAGTTATGTAGAAAAGCAGCTTAAGCGAGAGGTTGGAGAAATAACACAGTCTTCTAAATTCCTGTGTGGAATTAACTCTGAAACCCTGAAACTCTAAGGGGGAAAACTCTACATGCAGAAGATCATACCATCAACTCTGCATGAATTCACAACCCCAGGAGTTGTAATACATTTTAATCCCATGCTGCACATTTATCATTAGGGTTCTAGATAAAGACAACCAAGTGTGCAGTTTTGAAAGAAACAGTGGTACAATTTAACAAAAATGAAGATGGGGAAATTCACCTGTAAACTGGCACAAAGAACTCAACAGCTCCAATTTAAACAATTGCTTCTTGAAACATCTAATTCAAGCACCCACAAGCAAAAGCAGCTATTCCTGACTTCATTTTCAGTAACACGGAGAAACTAATTCAAGAAGCAACAATATCCAAGCCCTTAAGTAATAGGGTTCACAATGTAATTAAGTAGGATTTCCTAAGAGGCAGCAGTGAATAAAAAGATACACAAGTGACACTAGATTTTAGGAGTGTTTAAAGCACGACAAGAGACATACAAAGGACATTAGTTCAGCATAAAGGAAGAAAGTGCTGTATAGATGGTTTGAATAATACATAAGTAATGTGGGAAGGGAGCTCTTGGTGGGGTCACAGAATCTGCAGAGCACACAGGTTCTTTTAGGTAGGTCAAATAGTCCCTCAAGACCAGAGAGGACTCTTGGGTACTGGAATGAGACTTAACCAGGCAAGGCAAATGGCCAACAATAAGTGACACTGTATCAATAAAAAGAAAGTGATTATGCCAGAAAACCCACATTAAAGCTGTACCAAGTAATCTTGCACAATTTCAAGCAGCAACAGCCTGTGCAAGGGGTGCTGGGATCCCCACATCCACCTCAGTCCCCCTCAGCCAAGCACACCACCATCAAGCAAGGTGTCTAGTTGCAAAAGGGCCGGAAGGAGGAAAGCTGCTGATACTATGCAGGAGTGGTCATGTCAGGTTGTGATGGATTTTGCAGAACCAGAGAAGGTTCAGAGAAAGGCAACAGAAACGTGAGACAGCCTGGGAACACCGTCCTCTGCAGGGAGAGGGGAAATTTTGAGCTGGTTTCTTATCCTTTTTACCAAGGAAAATCTCTTTCCCACTACAGGCACCAATCACATGAGCTATACCCTTGATTTCTCCCAGGACTGTCACTGCAGGATATTACTGTGTGAGATCTTTGATCTGCTGTTGCATAGGTCCTACATCTGCTGTAAAGCATGCAGAAATATTTCACAACCTCTGACGTGCGAGTACATTTTTGGCAGCTCATTCTGGATTTAACAGCACAGTGGTTCACAATTGCAGGGTGCTGTATAAGGTAACTCCAGCCACCCCTTTTGGTCCCGAGCCCATCTGAACCAGAAAAATTATCTGAATGTATGAAATAAAAATGGTAACTAAGGAAATTCTGTGCTCCCAGCACAGGCCCAAGAGGATACACAGCGCAATTAGAAGATGGCAAATCCAAATCTGGCAGATAGCAAGTATATTTCTCCCTCCCCTATTTCAATATATGATTAATAATAAATTAATTATTGATTAAATATCTAATCAATATATGATTAAATAAAATAGATTTAATCATATATTTTTAATATATTATTAAAGCAGAACTCTCTGCTGCAGGAAGGTAGGAAGACCAGATCCCCACATCATTCAATACAAGCAAACCATAGGAAAATAAACCCACACCCAGCATTATCATAACTAGAGAGGCTCAAATCCCCAGCACTTACACCAATCTCTAACCCATACACACGGGATTAATCCACACCTGCCTGCAGCAACATCTGGACATCTTCCTGCAAGGCGTTCCCTGCTGTGGTTAATCAAGAACAGTTATGTACTGGACCAGCCCCAGCTCAGCCGTCCTCTTTCATCTGAGCTGGATGACATTCATAATCAAGGCAATCACATTTACTGCTTGAATTTTTGAAGTGCCTAAGCATACAAGGCTCAAGCAGATAAACAACAGGTCTGCAAGCTAGAGGATGGAGCAAGTAAGGCATAACGTGAGGGCAGTTGCGAGTAGCAGCAGGTGAAGCAGGTATCAGCATTAACTTTTCTGACACTTATTTGTATTTCCTTTCCCTTCCAGGATCAGTTTGCTCTCATCATTTTGAGTCAGACCTTCACAGATCAGACCAAGCAGACCCTGCTTAACACCCCTCTACACATCAGCTTCTTCTATAACATGAACTGGTGGAGGAATGATTGCTTAGCTCAGTGTCCAGGGAAAATACAGCTACCAGATTGTATTGCACTGGGATGCTGCAGTGACACAAGCCAGTTTCACGATGAGTAGATTGCTTTGCCAGCCAATTTTTTGTCAATGCTTTAACAAGCTCAGTTAGCCTGCGTGCCAAATGCCCAAGTCTTCCCTGAGCTCCAAGCTCCTTTTCAGTTATAGCACTTGACCGTTTTTTCTTTATGGATTATCAGCCAATCTGAACAGTGCTCCCAAATTCTAATTAATTTGCTACTCATTCCCTTACCACTGAAAAGCGTATGCATGCAGGATTGCAGCTTACACACATGTATTATGAGCAGCTAGAACATGTGTTGCCTCCTTTCAATATAAGATTGGGCTAAATCTCAATGTCACTCCCTGCCTGCCACTGCTTTTCATTGCTCCCATGATATTGTTTATTCCCTCTCGCATCCTTCAGGGTATTCCTCGTGTCTTGTTCCTTCTGCACCACTTCCCACTCCTTACAGCCCCCTCCCAGCTCTCCTGCCCCACTGTCACAATTTCAAATTTCTTCTCCCCCCTAACTCTCCTGCCACCTTGCTAGATGTCACTGCTTATACCCCCTGCACATTCCCGTCTTTGCCCTGACATTCCCACTTCGCAGCCCTCGCTCTTCTCAGGAAAGCGGAGAGAGAGGAAAATGCCACCTCTCGTTTTAATACACAGTATAAACCCAGCTTGGTTTTAGATCAGGCTCTGGCAGAGCCAGAGCACTGGAGCTGCCTGGGATCGCTAATGATCTCATCTTCTGCAAACCATGAGCTTTTTTCTTGGTTCGTTCTCTTTGACCTTAGCACAACCTTAAATGTTGAGCTGCTGCATCCTCCTGCAATTTGGCACTGACATTGCTTGCTCCTGCCAGGCTTCTCTTTTGTGATACAGCTACTTTCCCTCCTTCTGTAGGTAACTCCTTTTCTCTGGTGCTATCTCTATATGTGCACTTGCCTACTGTAGATTTCTAATCACCTTTTTTAAAGTGAAACAGTAAGTGGTCCCTCCTGGACCGCAGCAATACCTGGAAACTGCTGCTGTCATAGACGGGGGTGCTCCCAGCTTTTATCACTCCTGATGATGGTACCCAGTAAAGCCTAGGACACTCTCATGATTTGTGGGGTTTGGCTACAGCCAAGGAAACAGCAGTAGGGCTTCCAGTTTGGCGGACTTGTAATTGCCCTATTCCTCCTGAATTTTTTGCTTGAGCTGATGCTTCTCTCCCTAGAAATATGCAAGTCAGCAGCAGGAGAGGCACATGCTGCAGCCAAGCCTTTTCTCTGGGCTCCAACTAGAAGGATCCTAGCAACACAGTTTCTGGTGTTTGAGCTGGGTCGGAAGTGTCACAAGCCATGGGGCATTCATCAGCTTAACACCTTCACAGGCACAAAGCTTTTCAAAATATTTTGTCCCTTTCCTCCTCCATAAGCCTTCAGCATTTCTACAGTCTTAAAGTAAATCCCCTCCATCCCTGGGACAGAAACTTTTCCTATTGTCATAAATTCCTTTCAGGCTCCCCCTTGACTTCTTCTTAAGACAAACAACCCATAACTGTCACTTTTAGTCTTTTCTGCTGAAAAAAACCACACAAACCCCTCAATCCTTCCAGATCTTTTGTCATTTCCTTTGTTTTCTCTTTCACTGCTTTTCGAATTTCACTCTTCCCAGAATCCCCCCAGAGCACTCAACATATAGTGACCCCAATCCCTTAGAAAAAGGTACTACATGCCCGGCCTACAGCATGAACTCTTGCTGCACACCTAAAAACTCTCTAAAGCAGGGACCACCTTATCTTCTTATGTTTAGACGGGGTCTACCACAACTAGTTCCTGATCCTCCTACATAACTGTAAGAACAAGGTGCTCTGAACTGCAGATTTTATGAAGGTTTTATGATTTGTGTCTTGTCCCTCCAAAATTTCAGAAGGAGGTCTCTGCCCCAGTGCTTCCTTTCCTAGAGAGGGTTGTAGGGAATGAGACGCAAACTGCTGTTCACAAAACTACTCTCTTCAACCTCTCTGGGTTTGCTCATCTTCCTTACATCTTACAACACATCCCAGGTCAACTTCTCCTACAACTCTATGCACCCTGCATCACACCACAGTGTTTTACTTCTTCTCTACATTACCAATATCTTCTCAACAATTTACCACCTCCCTGGTTTAAGTCCATTCTTTTTGTTCCCACCAGTGCACCCTAATCAGGATAGCATGTCCTACCAGCATGGCAAGTGGCAGCAGCCACCATGGCTAGTCCTGCACTGGACAAGTGCTGGCTGACTATCTGGCATGGCCAGTTGACTAGCCAGGCAATTGCTGCCCTTCAGGGACTGCTAGACGAAACAGAATAGTTGAGGCCTTTGCTTTGCCCATCCTTCCTTTAGTGAGAGCACCAGTAGAATCGCTGTTCTCCATCCACTCACCTCAGGTTATGAGACTGAAATTCTTACAGGGGCCATCAATCACCTCTGCTTTATTCCCTTAGGAAACAGAGCTAAAAATGGCAATAGTAACAGCATTAACAGTGCAGCCCAAGACTGCACTGTACCTTTCTTCTGATACATTCAGTTGTAACTTCACATCTAATTTACTTACCATTGTTACCTGTAGGACTCTATAAACACATGCTGTACATCTGAAAGCTGTTCAGATGGGAAATGTTATTTAGTAGAGAAGCTTTACAGATCATTATTAGACTTTCCGTGCGTCTCCCTTCTACTGCAACCTTCATCCACACTTTCCTTTCCTCTTATCCTGACCCATTTCCCTATCTTGCCTAGAGTCCCATTTCACTCACACATGTCCCCAATATCACTCTCGCCATTCACATCACACAAGGAAAAGCTATCATCTTTCTTGCACTCAAATAGCTTCATTAATCTTCAATTCATTTAAAAGAAACTAGTTTAACAATTCTCCTTTAAAAAAATTTCTGCTCTGACCTCTTTTCCATCCTTTTCTGCATTAAGAGTAAAACAACACTGCTGAAGATTGAGGGGCCAGGAGGAGAAGTGGCTCAGGAACAAGACAATATGGTAAAAACCAGGAAGCTGCTACTCCTAATTATTACACCAATGATCTCTAAAGGACTGGCAATATGAGGCAGCTCCATTACTTAAAAATCCAGCAACATCAGCCAAATCAGGGAATTAACAAGCCACACATTGCATTTGGAAAGCATCATAGGAGCCAACCCACACTTCTAGATAAGGCAGTTTTCAAGTTAGGCACAGCAAATGTGATGAAATAATCTTTAAAAGCAGAGTAGCTAAACATCAGGAAGAACATGCTGTGACAAAATTCATGTGTTTTGGGGTTTTTCAATACACTGAAGAAAATCACATCTTAACACACTCTGAATATTTTAAACATGACAAGGTAGTGAATAAATAAAATCGGTCAACATTTATACCCCAGCAGGATTAAAATCCTTACTATGGCAGTGAATTAATTTTGTGATGATAGAGATTCATTTCTAGGCTGCAACACACGTTACTTAAACACACTTAATCTGGAAATGAGAACACCCAGCTAGTGACAAAATTGCAGACAACACCAAGTAATTTGAAGTACCCAAGAGCAGAAGGAACAGGCAAGAGCCTGAGTGAGAACTAAGCAAATAGACAATGAGATAATAAGTTTTATTCAATGTGGTAAATGCAAATAATACCTCTAAAAAAGGGGAAAACTGTACATTATTCACACATCTTTCAGATTTATGAAACAACTGTCTTAACCAAAGAAAGGAATCGAGATGGCAATGAGAACAGCTGAATGCTGAGCTCAGCTTACTGTGCAGCTGTGGCAAATACACCAACCATGACATCAGAACACAGGAGGAACAGGATGAAGCAATACAAAGACTGTGCTTAGCCCTCTGTAATTCAGGTGGAGAATCACACAGAGATTATTATACACAGTGCTGGTCACCAAGTCAAAGGGAAAACAAAACCAATCACCACCCAACAATGGAAAGTGTGGGGAACATACAGCCACGACCAAGATCATCACACTACACAATTCAGGAGATACATTGACAGCTCTTTCAGAGGGAGTACCATTTTGGGCTAAGATCATTCCCCATGTTCCTAACTTCTCCACTACATTTCAGACAAAGCAGCCACCTGGATTTCCCCCCATCACACCCCAATACATTTCAGTTGTTTCAGAACTGGTCTGCAAGAATCAATCTTGCATTAAATTTAACTCGTAGCTAGAAACATCTCATTTTTTCAGTGGCTGATTCCCCTTCCCTCTGCTGTTGCTATTATTGAATTCCCTACTTCTGTTATGTAAAATAATTTGTGCTATTGTGTTCAGAGAATATGGCTAGCATGGTGCATAGCACACAAAATAAGATGATATTGTATCAGCTATCTGAAAATCTGTGCTTACAGCAGAGGAGAAAGGCAGAGAGAAGGCATCTGCTGAAACACAGGTTTCTGCGGAGGTACCTGGACTAGAGCAATGAGGTGGGCATTGCCTCATGGAACTGCATATGCCACTCAACAGCTAGCAGCCCAAGGAAAACGGCATGCGTGTACGGCAGATCCTCAGTCCCCATCATCCCAGCCAATGCTCAACGAGGAGCAGAGCAGACACATGCAGCAAAAGGGGTCCTCCATGCTTTTCCCATGCCAGCAAAACAGCCTGCAACAGCTCCTGGCACCTCTTGGGGTTGCTAGCTACTGGATCCTGCTTTGCATTTCTGAAAGAGAAGCTGTGGCAGAAATGATAAAACCCTTTTCCATTTGGACTACGGAAAGAGATTTTGTAGCACATGGGTTTACTTTGGCTAATTAAAAGTACAAGGCCATGCAAGGAAAGCAGTACTTTAATTGCTGAAAATAGCTGGAATTAAAACTAATCACAAGCATTTAGCATGCCACAGATAAAGATGGTTGAAAGTTTCTGCCAGGGGACTGTGGGCTGCCTTTACAGAGCTACAAGAAAAAAAATGTACAGAGTCCCTCACTGATAAAGCATCATATAAACCTGCTTGCCTGTATGCTCTGCAACCCTCTTCAGCAGCTTAAGAGCCCTACCAGGAGGTCAGAGAGGACCTCAAGGCTCCATTCGCTGAGCAGCAAAACCCAGCTCCCACCTTGACACAAAGTTGTCTCACTCCTGGATCAAGGGAGGCTCTCCAGACCATTTGTCAACAGGCCATGGAGTAGGTGACCCACAAAGGCAGAAAGAACCACAACATCCACCTCCTTCCCTTTGCCTCCTGCTGCAGCTCATTACTCCCTGCAGTCACGACTCTGTCTCCAAGATCTTTCTGTCTTTATACTCAATGGTTGTGCACTGGGGCTCTCTGGTCTGGAAGGTGCTACCAAAATGGTTCTAGTAACAGCAATACACCAGCCTTGAAGGTCTCTGTAAAGCAAAGTCCATCACAACTATTGCTTTGCAGTATGAGGACAAACTCTAAGCTCCTAAGCCAACCAACCACATCAGACAGCCACCACACAGCCAGGATGTATCTCATGTTGTTGAGGGACAGTGGCCAGTTCACATCAATCTACCCCTATCCCAGCCTGAAGCCCTAATCTACCCAACAGCTCTCCTGTCAACCAGGCCCTGCCCTCTGACACAGACCCAAAATAGGAAATTTCCGTAAGTTCATGAATACTCATACAGTTCATGGTCCACCAGTTGGCCTTTCCTTTTAATCTGTTACAATAAATCCCTGGCTCCATTGAAGAGTCCCCCAGACATGCTTCAGCAAGTCCTATCTCTGAGATTTGAAGCAAGATTTTATTCATTTCAAGTTACATGAGGACATCGCACCCTTTCCAAATTCCTTGGAATTTCCTACATCTCCTTTTTCTAGTGTCCTCTGACAGACCCTAGTCATGAATGATTTATAAGCAAATTCAAAAGAAAGGGGGGGGGGACTTGGCTTTAAATTCTGAATGGCTTCTCCCTACACATTGTCTGTTATCCTTCTTGCTGACTTTCTAGTGTATTTCTGAATAGTCAAACTGCTTAGGAAACATCGTTTAACTCACTGAGATCATACTTCAGCTACTTACACACAGCAAAGATATACAAGTGAACAATCCCAGCCCATAATCACACAGTTGTATAAAACCGACACTGGAAGTAAAACAGCTTTTGAATATTTATCACAGGTTATATTTTCATAACCCATAGCTCAGCAGTCACTCCAGCCCATGCAGGTGAGGACATCTGCTTGGCATGAAAACAAGCTTCCCTTGTGTGAACAGCAAAGGTCTATCACGCTACACTGGGAGTCAGAATTTAAAGTCCACAGGAGAGGCTAAATAGATTGTTTCAGCAGCACTTTCACAGGCATGTTTTCTGCCATTAACCACACTCAGACTGACAGAGGACTGAAGCTATTTAGACTGACCTCCTGTACGACAGACAGACAACATGACAGTTACCTTGCAGACCTAAACGAGATTCAAGTGCTTTAGTATTAAGCCATGAGCATCTGGCAATAGAAACTCAAAGTGCTTTGTTTCCACTGAGTCTGATCTAATGCTACTAAATAATAGATGCCAAAACTTCACTGTTTTCATGATTACAAGAAGTTATTTTTGTTGCCTTTTCCCTAAGAAAGGCAAGTTTGTCCTTATCCAAGCAGCAGATGCCTTTACAATAGTTTCCACTCACTATCAAATTCTCCTCTTTTGCCGATTGCTCCCCGACCCCCAGGAGACTGGCTCCCCCATATGCACAATTCACAACAGAGATGCTGAGCCACAGCCCTTCCATTCAGGACCAAGATGGGGAACAGTTGTCATCTGTCAACCAGGGTGATCCCCACTCAGATGCCACAACTGGCCAAATCAGACAGCATGCTTTAAATCAAAGAAAGGTTCAGGAGTAAATGCTCTACCCCAGCAGCATGGGCAGCTAAGAGCATATAAGAGTGTATTCACAGGACTGTAACCAGTTGATTAAGGAAAGTGATTATTTCTCTTCATACTGTACTTCCTAAAACATACATGAATACTTGGCTCAGCTTTGGATCTGTCAGTACAAGAAAGATGTTGATAAACTGGTTCAGGTTAAGTGAAGGCCACCAAGATGTTCAGGGACCTGAAGCACTTGCTCTGCAAGGAGAGGCTGAGGGCCTGGGGCTTGTTCAGCCTGGAGAGATTTGATGGACCTAATAGCCCTCCATCCAGTACATAAAAGGAGATGGAGCTAGGCTCTTTACTGCAGTACATGGTAGGAGAACAAGGAACAATAGTTTTAAGATGAAACAAGGGATCAAGGGTTTTCCCCAAAGTAGATAGTGAAGCTATAGCAGATATTGCCCAGAGAGGTGGTGCAGTCTCCATCCTTTGGGATTTTCAAAACCCAACCAGACAAAGCCCTGAGCGGCCTGGCCTGAGTTCAGTGCTGACCTCGCTTTGAGCAGGAGGCTGGAGTCCTGAAGGACCCCCTGAGATCCATTCCAGTCTGAAAGATCCAACTTCAGCACCCACTTCCTCAACTTCCAATCCTATCCAGGAATGCAAGTACAGCGGACATCTCAGTAACTGAATAAAATGGCATGGCTTTGAAAAACTAAGTCTGCTCCTTAATCACAGACAAAATAAATCAATACAGCCTTCCCTTCATCCTTCAGGCAGGCAGTGTCCCCTCTGCCCTCCACACAGAATGCCTTTTCCTGAGGACGGATGCTCCATTTGCTCTTTTACTCTCATCTATTAGGTTACAAGCTTTACTGCTACCCTTAACTCTAGGGTTTGGCAGCCTTGTTCTCTTGCCAGAAAAGGAAGAAGTTTCTCTGCTGTGACATGAAGATGTGTCACTTCTGTATTCCTGTCATTTTCCCCAGATGCACATCACTCTCCCAGTCTCCAAGGGAATGTGCATATTCACACAAAGTTGGAAGCAAATATGCCTGGATCAGCCCCCAGACCAGGCATGCATACACAGCCTTGTGCTAACACACCCACCCACTCAAAGATTAACTAAATTTTGACCTGATTGCATCCAATTAACCTGAATTTCTCACTTTCTTCCAAAGCAGTTTCTTTGCAAGCCCATTGCCCTTTACTTTGTGGCTATGTTGTAAGTATGACGCTCCAGAAAAATGCAATGCAATGAGAGGAAAACAAAGCAATACAGAGCATTAATGGGAGGAAAGACAGAAGAATTAGGAAGATGTGCAAACAGAAAAAAAAGAGAGGAGAAAAGAAAATGAAGAAAGCCAAGTAAAACACTTAAGCAAACAAGAATGTACCTAAGGCTGGTGAAGGGTGCGAGGGGTGAAGTGGATTGAAGAAAAGTTATACTGAAATATATTTGAATCAAAAGAAAAAGGCCTCCAGGACAGGAAAAAAATTCACCATAACAACAACAACAACAACAAGAAACCCAACACTCAATAGAGCTAATTAGAAGAGGTAAAGCTAAAGTCAACACAGGCTGTGTTTCTGCAGCCCGCTGCTCCCCAGGCAGAGCCACCGGCTTCCATGACTGCAGGTATAACTGTGGCACAGCAGCTCCAGCCTCAGCTGCGGACATCACTGCCCAGTATACTTCCAATGAGTAGTTATGGTGACACTGCAGAGAGAACAGGGGCAGATGGAGATAAAAAAAATCAGAAATGGGATTGCATGAGACCAAGCTCATTTGTCAAGCAAAGCAGGAGAAAGAAATAGGGACTTATTTTTGGATAGTGCTTCTGAAGTGAGTAAGCCTGCCCCTTCCTGCTTGGTCCTTTAGTCCACCTCCCTCCCTTGGCTCACTGCTCTATTTTGGGTTTAATTATACGCCAATGCACAGGGACTGGAACACACCAAGATCTTCCCTGCTACAGAATTTAACTCTTCTGGTTTGCCTTTTCCCCTTTCAATTTCACACATAGACTTATTAAAAGAAAAAGAGAAAAATAATTTTTATGTTCTCAGATGAGCAGAAACACCATTTGTTCCCCTGCTTCCCCCTTTCAGTCATATTCAGTCTGTGTGCCCCAGTGCCAAGGTAGCAAAATTAAGAGCAAAGGTTTTACAGAGCCATTTTTCAATCCTCCTTTTAAAAGAAGATGATAGTGAAAAAGGGTAAAAATACAGACAACTGCAAAGTAAAATGAGGAGGAGGGGGGGAAGAGAGGAAGGAATAGAGTCCATTTATTTTTTATTTAAATAAAGCAAATGACTTCCCCTTGGATACCTGCCCCTCTGGGCAGGTCCCCCTAAATACCTCTACCCGGTTAGAGGTCCAGGCAGGCCCAGGTAGTCACGTTTGTTGCAACACCAAGGTGTGCCAGGTCTGGTGTACATCTTTGGCCGCTATGGTGGGAGGTGACAGCAGGGAGAGACCTACAGCCAGCAACAACCAGCGATGAGGTCTGAGCAGAGGTAACACGAGGCTGGAGTAGCCTTGTCCCATATGAAGACCATCTGGCGTCAAGAGACCAACACCCTCAGGCTGCTACTCAGCTCTCAATGGAGCTCCTTCAACAAGCACAAACCCTGTTTGCAGACACCCTGACCCAAGGAAGGGAGAGCACCAGTTCTGGGCACAGGACACAAGGAAGACTATGTGCAGACTGAAATAAACCAGCTCCTCCGGGACCACAGGTGACAAGTTCCAGGAGCCCACACCAGGTTAAACGAAAACTGCCACCACCACAAAAAGCTATGTTGATGGCTCCCAGCATAGACTCACTGTTTCTAGATGCATCACAAAGCAAAGCCTTCCTCTGCCCAGCCAGCCGGCTCTGAAGTGCTCCTCTGCTGCCTGAGAGCATGCACTTAGCACTACTAATTGTTTGCACAATTGCAGTGCTTACATGTCCTGGTCTGCTGAGGACCCCTATGCCAGGTGTTGCACAGACAAAGCAAAAAGATAGCAGGACAATTTCTTCTCTCCACCGCAAACTACCAAGGGAATCACAGCAGCCATGGCATTTGAGGCAGCAATATGAAATGAGGGTGGAGGGGGTGGCTCTTCTTCTGCAGCCCCTAAGGGCAGGCAACACAATTTCTCCTTGCAGCATAGCAGGCCCACAGGGCTTTTCAATGACAGAAAACAAGACACAGGGTGCAGATGGATTCTGAGGCAACAAGCTGCTTCTGTGAGGAGAGTTACTGATGTGGGACCTTCCTCCTTTATTCTCCTTCAATGGAAAGATGAATCAGTTGATGCATGTGACAGACTCAAAGCTCAGATATGTCAGTGTGAGGAAATATAGGGTTCTTTTAGTGAAAAGATTAGGCTCATACACGGAATACAAAAGGACCAAGCAAGTCACAGACTCATGTGGGAAGCTGGTTTAACCTTAACCCAAGCCAGAGAGATTTTTCAAATCCTGTGAAATGCAAATGCATTTTACAATTAAATGCTAATTTAGGCTTGAGACAGCAGAAGCAGCTATTCCAGGTGACATCATTAAAAAAAAAAGGAAAGACAAGACAAAGAAACCCTCAGAACTGAAAGATGCAGAAAACTAAAGTAACAATCACAGATCTTCAGAGCACAAGTACAAAGGGCTGACTCCACACCCTGCCACAGCCAAGAAAGATCCCCTGGTGCCTCCAACACAGCTGTACCAAGCCTTACACAAACAGGAAAATAAGAGCCAGAAAACACTCAGCACTTAGTCAATTATGTCATCAGTGCTTACACCCAAGAAATGCTTTTTCAAAGTTATATCGCAGCTATAGCTAAAGCCTCTTACATGCTTGGGCAGCACCAGGGCAATGATCCATGTCTTTCAGTAACTGCAGTGACCACAGTACAAACTGCTTCAGGTTTGCAGCTACAGTTGAATAGAGACACAGCTCTATCTTTTTATGCCAGGCACCAGTGCTCCAGGCAGCGGTAATCCTAGAAAAGAAATAGCATAGCTAAGGAAAACGCACAGAAACCTAAGGCAAGGCATGCTGCTTATTCAGGACTTGAAGCACAAGGGCAAATATCTACTTCCCCCTGCTCAAAAATTAAAAAATAAATAATAAAGAAACCCAATGGTAGCACTTAGTGGCAACTTTCCACACAGTGCATGCAGATTAATGTATCGTAACTGAAAGCTTGCCTCACTGCAATGCCAGACACGAGGAGATCAGCTCCAAGCGTCTTCTGCTACAGCTCTCTCCAAGGCCCTGCAGAGAACCACAGGGCTCCTCTGTTGAATCGCCCTCCCATCGTGAGCTGCATTAAGATGGAGGGTAATCACTGCTGAGTCACTCGATGGGACAGGAAAATAACCTCCAAGCAGGAGGAAAAGGAAGCAGAAACAACCTTCAGGCTGGATGTCAGCTATCAGATGCATCTCAGAGGCAGAGCACCCAGGAAAAAGAGGTTTTTAAAATAAATTGGAACAAACAAACAAAAAAAACCCCACCAAAAAAACCCACCTCATCTACTGTGGTCAAATATTCATCTTCCAAGCTGCACAGGCTGCCAAGGGTGATGATTTTCCTCTGTTGGCAGGACTCAACATTAGGCAAGTGGCAGGCGCCCAAGGCACAGGCAGGGGCTTTGGAGGGAGCAGGGTCTCCCTTCCATACATGCATCCCAAGACTGACCAGCCACATGGAGTCATGCTTTCCAAGATAAAGGGTGAGTGCACACAGCAGGATTTCTGCTGCAGAAGCCTTTGTACAGTCTGTAACATCTACATGGCCTCCTTACAACATCTTTGCTTCTAGACCTCTGCCCCGCTGTAAAAGGGACTGAAGACCAAGGGGTTCAAGAGATGGATGGTGCAGACACCAACTCCCTTTTTAAAGAAAGGAAGCTAAAAAATGCAATTTTTCCTAAGATACAAAAAACCCCAAACAATAGCACAGAAAATCTGAGGAGGTGTAGAAAAAGTAAGGAAAAGCCATAGTCCGTGGCTGTTTATTGAAAGGCCATGTACAGCTATCCAGTGATTCATGGGATTTACATAAAGCCATAAAGTGTGAACGCTGCCTGAGAAAACACATTGCTAAAGAGAAAACCAAGTTTCTAGAAGACACAGGAGATTTTGTATGTATGTACATACAATCATCTTGGCAAAAAGCAAGGGTTAAGCTTAAATTAGTGACAGAGGTACGTGTTATTCAGATGTCATGTAAGAGCTCTCTACCTGGTTTTAAATCTCCTCTTTGGAGATTTAAAAGTCTATGGTTAGCAAAGTCTAACCATTTAGATCACTACAGAATTACAAACTAGTGCATTTGCATTATTAAATAATGCATTCCTAATTAGGGTAATCCATTAAGGGAACAATCAGAGAACAGGGCCTAATTCTCTCTCATGTTATTCCTCTTTTGCAAGGTTCTGCCATGAATAACATGATATAACAAGTGATGAAGAGCACCCTGCAGACAAGCTTTGTTGCAGATATACATGCATTAGCTAGTAAATGTATTACAAGCATGATTATAACAGAGAAAAGCATTTGTGCTCCACAGCTGAGATTCCCCAAGATGAAGCCGCTTTCAGCAAGCCACCCAACAGCACAACTCAGAAGTATAACCCAGGCTTCCCAAGACAAGTTTCCTGCTTATTCCTAAAATCACTCAACCCCACCTTTTGAGATAAGGGTCACAGACTTTAAAGCATTCTACCGCAGTAAGAAATCTCACTGGCTTTGGCTTATCATGCTTCACTTATTCATTTATCTTCAAACTACAGGGTAGTGAAATTCTCTGGTCTTAAGAGGTGTTGAACCTTCACTTGCCAGGGGGAAGGGAGGATCTGAGGGAAAAACTGGATCAACATTCACGTGTCTCATGAAATGCAGAGAACCTCAGCATGCTTGTATGTGAGCACTTGGGTGCTGTAGTATTCACATGCAGACATCTAGTCTTGCACCGCATTCAAGTCAAGTAACTCCCATATAAAATCCATATGCTAGGGGCTGATCACAATCCATGCAGAAACAAAGTGAACAATTGCATCTTACACATGATAAATCTGTGTTCAGCATATTCATATATATATGAAAACAATCAGATTTCATAGTCACATGTGCACAGAAAATTGATATGAATAGGCATATTTATATGCAAAGCTTTACAGCATGCATTTCATATCTGTCAGAATAAAGATCCAGCAGTACCTCTGTTCAGATAGCATGGACATTTGTTAAGGTTGTTCTCTGGAAGGCAAACAGTTCATTTCCGCACAGAAATCACAATTCTTCTTCATCTCAGGAGCCCTCACATGCACATGAGCTCCAGGAAGATACCACAGAGAAGGATTCCTCACCTGTGTCCACCTAGAAGCCAAGCAACAGCCGAGCTCCGGGTCATCCCACTTCTATGGGGAATTTAACCTGCCGTGAATGAAGGTGACTTAAAAATGAACAAAATAAAAGCTATGGAGGAAACAGCCACCCCAGAACCCAAGTCGATCTACAAGGATTTGCAAATATGATAAAGCTTAAACAAAAAGCAGTGCAAATCTCCTGTGAAGCAATAAAACCATTCAGCAAAGTGCTAGAACATGACTTGCTTCCAGCAGCTGGTTTGAGGGGTGTAGAAAGATACTGGAGCAGTTAAACACACTGAACAACAGGCCATCTTTATTACTGTCATTTAAAAAGTCAGCAATGTTACCCACCACCCCCCAAAAAAAAACCCAGATGTTTTGCGCCCTCAAGAGCAGCAGCCAGTTGCATTTGGATTGTAATCTCTACATAGAGCTAACAGAAATCCTGTCCAGCTGTTTTGTTATCTGGCTTTCAAACACATTATTGTATAGGGGAGAGAGAGAAAGATTTAATTGGCTGAAAGCCTTTTGAAAGGTTGTATGCCCTTTAGCTTGGTTTATTTTATGCCTACCTTTTAATACAGAATAATAAATTCCCTGGTATAAAAATTACAATCTCATAAATATCAAACAGATGGCTGCAGGCTCCTCTTAAGAGCCTGCTTTGGAGCAGCACCTAAACTACAATATATGACGCCAAAGCTGAAAAGATAATGGAGCTTGCTTCACCTGCAGTTCAATAAATCCACTTTGCACTTCTAAAAATGCCTGTGTGGGGTGCAAGGGGGATAGCAAAAGATGCCCTTTATTTCCAACTGGAATACAAACCGAGAAGAGAACGGAGCACATCCACAGCCACACCAGCATTGCTTCAGAGCAGCATCCCTGAATACACAGATCATGCAGGATTAACTTCTTCCACAAGCAGAGGGGGAATGCAGAGGTTGCTCTGGGCAGCCTCTCCCCACTTTGAGAGATACTTTGACTTGCAGATCAGCAAGCTTTGCAGCTGGCCACCTTAGATTTCATTAGAAAACTTGTTATCCAAAAGCAGGTTTCTCCTTCATGCAATTTCAGCAAAAAGTCTTGAGAACCAGCACCCTTGTAGCAAAGAATCAAGAATTGCACTTGCATTGTCCCAAGCGTCAGACAGGTTTTCAGATGGTGTCCCCCCTGTGTGGAGCAGTGTCAGTGCCTTACACTTCTCTTGGAGGGGGCAGCATGTTCTCACAACTTTGGGATGCCCAAAACATGCTCTGGCTTTGTTCTCGCTCAGCTCTGAGAAGTTTTACACAAAAGCAACATCCACAATGTCTGACAGGCAGTGTACACACCAAAGTTCTTGGAGCCAGTGGGAAGCTGTGACCACATCAGCGCAGCACCGAGTCCAGCGTAACACACTGTGACCTCAACATGATTTAGTGCCACAAGTAATTGCATGGCTTTGGTTTTGCTCATCTCAGGCCAGCTGGGAGTGCAGGCGTTCAGAATGTGTGTCTACCTCTAAACGATGGCACAGTCATTGCCTCAGCAAAGCAGCTGTCTCTCCACATCCAAATGTGCAGCATTTGAAGTTGAACGACAAAGAGACGCCTAATTATGCATAAGCTGCAATTAACTGTTTCACAAAGATGGCTTGCAGCAGAAGCAAATTGGGATGGCATCGGCCAGCGAAAGAAGAAATCAGTGAGAGGAATGTTCTGCTAAATGGTGCAAGACAGATTGCTCTAGCAACACCTAGAAAGAAAAGACATTTTCCCACTCTTGCCTTAGAAAAAGATGCAGGTAACGAAAACATTTAGTTCTGCACTGGGAAGAAAAGCTTGAACAGCACACTGGATCATTTGCTGCAAATAAAAACACAGGAGTCCAATTCTCAGCTGGGAAATTTAACAATTTTACTAACATACACTAATTTCATCCTTTTACCTCTTCATCAAGATGCACAGAGAAACAGAAGTCCCACTGGGCAGCAAATACGTATGTCTAAAAAGAAGCTAAAATTGACAATAAAGAGCTACATCTATTTTTGCTAGATCCTAGAAACACACCAGTGGAAAGATTAGATTTTCTATCACAGATGCCAACAAGTAGACAAACAAGGACTTTTTCCCCAGAAGACATCAGTTATCCAAATCCAAGCAAACACCAGACTTGCAAATACAGCTGGAAGAGAGGCAAAATAAACCAAAATTTTACTATGACATGCAAAACCATCATTTAGACAATTAACCAGTATTGGCTGAGATCAACCAGTGACAGCTGGAAGTCAAAAAGGAAAGCTGGTAGCCCTGCAACAGCGATGCATTACGTACTGCAGAGTGCAGCAGGTCAGAAAAATGTTTCCTTACCTTCCCAGAGGAAAAATCTGTGCTTTTTGGCATTAAATCAAAATATTTATTACAGCAAAAGAGATGAACTGTTTGGATCCCAAAACACTGCCTTGTGGAGCTCTTAACCACTCACTTAACATTCAAACTTTCCTCTCTGCATTGGGCTTCATGTTCATACCCCTTTTGTAAAGCAGGGTAGCTATTCTGGCAATCAGGAGAGGGATATCGTGACACCCAGGCAGCAATAATACATCCTAAGAAAATGTGTCAAGCTGATGTCATACCCTGCAACTGACTTGCTCTATAATGAGCCAGAACATACTGCAGAACCTGGACACTCGGGGCTTAGAGCAAGCATTGCGGACCCTGCGGTGTTATGCTTGTTGCCCCAAATAATCCTTTTCTGTGAAAATGAGACATTTTCCATGGCAAAGCTTCCATGAAATTGCAAAAAAAAAAAAAAAAAGGTCTATTGAAAGATGGTTGTGATGAGAAACTCTCTGGAGGAGATAAAAATAAGAAAGTACAAAAGAACACATAACTAATATTTACCTGACATAACCAAGACAAAGCAAACAGAAGTTCACACAGGAAGATACATCAAAATAGGGTTCCCTCAAAAGAACCATATTTCGCATATGGGAATATTCTCATATTTCCCAAATATTCCCCATACGGGAAAAGCAGGGCCCATATTTCCCTGCCTGCAAAACTGGCAAGAGTTTAACACAGGTGTTTGGCTCCAAAACAAATGACTGATGGATGCTCCCACCAGGTGCCAAGGCAAGATCCCACTGATCAGCTGTCCCTGAGGAGACAGCAGCTCCCAGCTCCATTGAAATTCAGCAAGAGCTGCGCAGCCAAAGGTCTAACAGCACTGCAAGCTGACGGAACACCTGCCATAGCTTCACTTGGAGAAAAGCATCAGCATGATCCCAACGTGGTGTTAAGCATCAGGACCTGCATCCCAGTCCCCACACCACCCTCAGTCCTTGCTCTCCTGGGGAATTGCTTTTACTACCATAAGAAGGGTGTCTTGGGAAGACTTTCTTCCAACTTTGACTGTAGGGCAAGCTATCTACTCCAGAAGTCTAAACCAAAGGTGTTTGTATTTCCCTGATACACTTTAGAATTGTGGTGGAAAAATAAATCCAATTAGGAAGTTTCCCGTATGGTCACCCTCCTGTGCCAGCACACACACACTAGCCCACCCAGCACATCCTATTAACCCTTGAGGGCATAGTGCAATTGCACAATCTGATAACCTGCTGCAGTGATGGCCCACAGCAACTTTCTTCCAGGGGCTGTTGCTGTCACCATGGGGTCAGCAAAGAGCTGATCACAGAAAACCTCTTGTCCTGAGGCTCTGCTCTCTGGGTGAAATTAGTCACTTTAAACAGAATGTCACTAATTCTGTTAGTTTAATTATGCACTACAGACTATAAATCCCAAGTCCAGCTTAAGGCTCAAATGACAGCTCACTTCCAGAGCTGAAGGCTCCACACTCTGAGCATAGGAAGTGCTATACTTCACAGACTCTCAAAAATACTAGTCCCAGGTATCTCCAATGAGGATTTCAAAATTACTGGATGCTTTTGTTTTCAATTTGTGTCCACTGCCATCCCCTCTATATAAGCAGGGAGTAAAGAGCAGCCCTTTCCTCCCATGGGTGTTGTAAAGATAAATTAATGTTTGTGAAGCACTTGGGCTCTATAATGACAAGCACTCAGATACTACAGTGATAAAAAAAGAGCATGAGATAATCAATAACCCTGTCTCTGGAGGAGGACTTAAACAGCAGCATGTTGTCAATAGGGTCTGCAACCATGCACTGAACACACAGGAAAACAAAGGGTAACCTGGCTGCTCACTAACTGAGCACCATCCTTCAAGCACCTGGCAGAGGTAGGAGACCAGTGAGAAAGAATATGGTCTGTGAACACATAAGAAAAGGCACTGGCTAAGTTAATTCTGTACTTCTGAATGGTGGAACACTTAATTTTTGCAACAGTTCTTTATGTTTTCATCCTCCCTTTTGCCCCAGCTTCTTCAATTACTTAAGAAGGCTTTAATTAGCCATCACAGCAGGTGGTGGAACACAATTACCCTCATTTTCAGATGAGCAAGAAGTACAGAGTCCAGGGACATGCCCAAAGTTAACTTCAGAGGGGTAAAAGGGTTAATCTGGAAGGGGTAACGGGTTCAGACTAAAACAGGGGAGGTTCAGGTCAGATATAAGGAAAAAGTTCTTTACTGTGAAGGTACAGGAACAGGCTGCTCAAAGAAGTGGCAAACGCTCCATCCCTGACAGCATTCAAGGCCAGGTTGGAAAGAGCCTTGGGCAACATGGTGTAGTGGAAGGTGTCCCTGCCCGTGGCAGGGGGCTGGAACTACATGATCTTAAGGTCCTTCCCAATGTTAACTATACTATGATTATTTTAGTCGTAAACTTCTGCTGCAGGACAGCTCATCCAATAGCCAGGTCCTTTACTGAAAGGCCACGCTCATGCATAGAGATGCTGTAACTATGATGCTTTCTGCATCCTGATTAAGGCAAACAGAGAGAAATGCGGAAACGTTAATACTGACATATTCTAGTAATAGTCATGAAAGTATGAATAGCTGAGCACTGATAATTGTTTTCTTGCTGTGTAAAGCCATTCTCACAGCATTTTAAGTGGCGTTTTCAGGCAAAACTAAGTCCATAGGTCCAATGCCTGATTCCAGTGGCCCCAGAATTTAGCACTGCAACTCCTACTTGAGCTGAATGGGCAAACCTGGAAAGTCTTATTCCCTAGGAGGAGAAGTCCAGGTCTTGCTGGGCTGCTATTGCTTCAGCCAAAGCTATTTTTCATATAATGAATAAAATCAGGAGAGGTTAAAAAAAAAAAAAAAACGAACCAAAAAAACAAACAAACAAAAAACCACAAAAAAACCCCAAAACCAAAAAAAACTCCAAAAACAATCAAATCAGGAAATTATGCTTCCTTGACCCCAGGCATAGGTAGCAAAAGCTATCAATAGGGCTGGAGCAGAGCAAGTCTGTATGTGCTATGAGATAGCTATTCACTAAGGAGAACAGCAAATTAGAAGGAAAGTGCCAAGAACAGCCACCATGCCTTGGATTAATGACAAGAAACAACATCTTTATGTAATAAGATCCAGTGCGTCTAGCACTGTAAACTGCAAGGAAAAATTGAAACACGTACAAAAAAGCTGAAACCTTTCCAATTTTGCTCACAATTTTTCAAGCCTTGAGCACACTGGGACACCTCATCCTGCCAAGGCAAAGAATAGAGAGAATCTGGGGAACGAAGGCAGAAAAAAGGCTGTGGCAGGAAGAGCTGAGGAGTCAGAGAGAGTTCCTCACATCCCTACGCTTGAGGAGCAGCCGCATGTTCACACAGGCGCATTGCTCCACTGACAGCCCTGTCACCCACTGGAACCAGCACCAGGGAACAAAGCAGCCGACTGCCAGTACTCAAAATGCCAGTCTCATCCCTGAGGAGAGCACTATATGAGGACAGGGTGCCATTACTGATGTGCACAAAGAGCTGGTGCAATATGGCTGTTAGCAGGCCCTAAGAGCAGAGCTGCCTGCTGCAAGTCATGAAGAGGACAGCCAAATGACAAGCGTTCAAGCAAGGGTAGTGAGAGATACCTCCCACATGCACATCTTGATTCAGATTCCCCTCGTGTCACTTCAGCCAGCAGGCAGAGAATCTATAGGAAGGTAAGGATGCAGTTTAGGCTAGTAAAAATCAGGCTCCCTTTCTCATCACTGATGGGACATGCACTTCCACGGGCCATCTAGCCCACCTGCTTTGGACATCAACAACTAGACAGCTCAGTCATAGGAGACTTGTCTTTAATGCACCTCACCTCCACATCTCACCCCTCCGTGACAGGCCTGTCTGAATCTGAGAAATCATCTCTCAACCAAATAAACACACTTCCATGAGAGCAGACTCTCTCTGAAGCAACTTGGATCTATCAGCACAGTGCTCACCTCAGCTCAAAAGCCACTGCGATGCCAAGATGCTGAGAACAGCCATGCTATCAAGCCTTCAGGTGCTCCACAATGAGGTCACAGATGACCAAAAATAATTGGTCAGCTTTGTAAATAAATAATAGAGGGTTTTATTATGCAAGCAGGTCTTATTAGCAGTTCTCCTGGTGGTGCCCATGCAGAGGGGGTCCCAGAGCTCTGCACACGCTGTAGGCACCTCTGGCTCTCTGGCTGCTCAGACAGGCTAACACTGCTGAAGGTGGCTAAAAAACCATCCTGCACAGCAGCACCATCAGCTTCACATTCTTCTAGGTGGTTTCCTGTCATTCCACTTCAGAAATATGGATCTGTTCCAGGCCCCGGTCACCTCCATCCCTGCTTGTTCCAGGCTGCCTTAATTTCTGCTCTTGTCATCAAGCCCTCTCTCCATCTGACACACTGTGCGAGGAGAGTCAGTGCAGGAGTGAGAGGCTCCCCACTGCAACATCTCTGTGCATCATCTGCCACAATGTGGGCAGCTGCTGACCCCCACAAATACTATCCTTGCATAAATGCAGAGCAGAGGCTTTCATGACTGCTTTGTCTATGCCACCAATGGTCAGAGCTGATTCAAGTTACATAGGGAGCTTGAAGAGGTCAGTTCCCAGCCCAGGAGATACGAGATCTCCAGCTCCCCAGGGCACTGCAGTGCACTCTGTATCCAATGCACTGCTTTCCCATATCCAACACATAGTGTTTCCTCACCAGTGCTCTAAAGGAAGCATCAACTAAGGCTGCAATGTGTTAGTGAGGAGTGGAAAAGAAACCCAAGCAACAGACAGGTAAAGGAGTCACTGAGAACAGTAACAGACAAAGGAGAGAGTACCCTGGGGAAGTGCTGTGAAGAGATTAGAGAGATAGGAGCAGACACACTTAATAAGGTGAGAGCCATCAAGGCAGTAAAACATTAGATAAGGACCAAGGTACCTACAACATAAAACAGCTGGAGAGAGTGATTTGGAAAGAGGGCAAATATGTTTATATACTACTACAAGAGTGAGACTTCAAGGTAAGGTTGCACGTACAACTAAGCGTACATCCCCTGCAAGCCACCCTCTGAGGGATATACTACTCATCCTTCCTCCTCTTACAATCAGGGCACTCTCACACTGTCACATCTTGCCTTCTACCCAGAGAGGGGTAAATCCACCAGGGACAGTTCAAACTGGAAAAATACTCAAGGGTATCCCTACCTTACTCCTCATCAGGCTGTGCCACCCACTGGCAAATGAACCATCTCTCAAACTCCATCTGGTTCCGTATCAGCCTCTGCCCTACTGAACAGTCACTTTCACCCTCTGAAATTTAGCCCAGCACTAGAGAGAATAATTTTTCCAAGTTGTCTTTTTTCCTTAACCAACCTTTTAGTCAAATTAGACAGCTCACCCGATTTGAATAAATCTCTCCCTTCAACATCTGTCCTGCCCCCATCCTGAATTCCCTCCAAAACTGCTAACAGCAGCTCTATCCATACGTATTTTTCATTTTACCTATTTAGGTGCACAGGCTGCTTCTGTTAAAAAGGTGGAATGGGTTCACTGTTGATCCACTCCCTCCAAAGCCTTGGTCATCTTTGTTTATATTACCATTAGGCTGCACTACTGTCATTACAGCATCTGTGAACAAGCACCACCTCCCAAGGACTGACAGCAGACTTTACCCAGGCAAACATCAAGCAGCATTTTCTCATCCCTTAAGAACTTAAGTAACCACTCCTGCATGACCCTCAGTCCTTTATAAGATTGTTTCTTGGATGCCCATCAAAGCCTGTTTTTGTTCACCCCTACACCCCCCCTTCCTTCCAGGTTACCATCCCTCAGACTACTTCATTCTTGCAGTATCTCATTAGGTGTAGTGCTGGAAATTAAGCACAGCTCTAGAAAACTGATTAGTAGATCTTAAAACCACATACCGTATTGAGTCTAAAGAAAAGGGCATGGGAACAGCATCCAAAGCTAATCCTATTATAAAAGAGAAATGCTGGATTGGAAGGGTAGGAAAAGCAGTTTGTAGAAAATAACACTTAACTAACTATGAGTACAATTTGACAAGAAAAGCCAGAAACAAGCATTTCTCTCACACAGCCCTCAAACAAACAGATGAAACAAAACCAGTTCCCTTTGAATCACCTGCATCTCTTGGCTGACAAATACTGGTGTTATGACTAAATCAGAACTTCTCAGCCTGTGGGAGCTTGGGCTGTTATAAGAGTACTGAAAACACTGCAGATCTGGTGTAAAGCCACAAACAGGAGATGCAGAAGTAGTGTAAGAAGTCTAGACTTTTGTGCAAGGAAAGAAAGACATCTGCCCAGCCTAGGCTTTCCTACAGGAGCCTCAGGCTGCTGAATTGTCTGTGCATCTGATTGCTGTGCTACACATTTGCCCTCAAAAGAATCTCAAGAAATGGCTGAACTAGTCAGGAAGTTGGTCAAGATCTTTCCTTGTAACCAGGGACTGTATCACACCTAGAAGGAAAAGGTCACTGTAATTAATTTTTTAGACAAAAGGCTCATATAAACTCAAGGAGGAGAGAGAGAAGACAAACATAAAGCAAATCATGAAGTAGAATCTAGTGTGGCCAGATCAGCCAGAGCTGAGCTGAGCTGTCCAACCAAGAGAGAGGCAATCTCCCCCTTGGGATGTCCCATCCTCTTACAGCAAGCAGTCTATATCCACATTGCTACTACCTACCCAGCAAAGACAGAACCCATATTTACCTCTGTTCTTTGGAAAAGCTCTTATTCCTGACCTGTTTTCAGCAAGAAGGATGGAAGATGGCACTCCAGAGCCTGGCCAGGGACACTTGCCCAGCCTGCTGCTTTGGTGCTCTAGTCAGCAGGTACACATGGGGTGGGCACCACCAGGCGCTGAGATGGTAGTTTCCAATCCCATCCCTTCAGCAACTGATCATGAGCAAGAAATTCCCAGCAAGGAATGTCAAGTAGCTCCTGTTCCATCCAGATCTGGAGGTCCAGTGTCCGCCTGAAGGAAAACCCATCAAAAGGGCAAGTAACCTGAATGCAAATGGGGGAAAAATGGTAATAAGAACTGAGCAGAAAGGATGTTAATGAAGCAAGTAGCCTGAAGTGTTTACAGCCTCTCAGAAAGCCTATAGAAGTCAGGAAGCAGTCAGAGGAATATAACAAAACAAATAAATGAGCATCTCAGGTTGGATCAAACATCTGCCCAGACTGGGCTGTAACACAGCTGCCCAGGGAAGTGTGTAAAAATGGGATGAGTAGACAATACTTCCCTTAGGCACTCTTCCAGCTGCCAACTGTTCTCAGCCCACAAGCTTCCTGAGCCAAATCATGTTTCTATATTTTACACTTCCCCTTCATGGATTCCTCCTGATGAGGAAGGAATGGGAACAGCCAAAGAGAATAACAACACTTCAGGAAAGCTAAGGTAATACTTACTATCAATCTTGGCATACGATAATGGTATGCCATCCAGAGGGACCTTGACACGCTTGTGAGGTGGGCTGATGCCAACCTTATGAAGTTTAGCCCTGCCAGGTGCAAGGTCCTACAGCTGGGTCAGAGCAATCCCAGGCACAGCTACAGGCTGGGCAGAGAAGAGATTCAGAGCAGCCTTGTGGAGAAGGACTTGGGGGTGTTGGTCAATGAGAAAATGAACACGAGCCAGCTTCAGTGTGCGCTCGCAGCCCAGAAAGCCAACCATATCCTGGGCTGCATCAAAAGGAGCGTGACCAGCA
>WYDI02032844.1:0-12327 GCA_009867235.2 Psittacus erithacus
CTCTAGTGGAAGGTGTCCCTGCCTGTGGCAGGGGTTGGAGCTGGAGGAGCTTTAAGGTCCTTTCCAACCCAAACCAGTCTGGGCTTCCATGATTCTATGAACTGGAGGTTCAGATTCTGCTGTGCTAACCCCCATGCTAAGGATGTGCAAGCCCAGCTTCTGGGATTGCATTAGGACTGAGAGCTGAGCTGTGAGCTGAGCTTAGGTGTTTGGAACAGAGTCAGGTCTGTGTCCCCTAATCTCTACCATCCAACCTGCAGCTCAGGGTGCAGCAGGAGGTGAAGGTGGAGCATTATCACCTGGGAAAGTTGCTTATTTTCACTGAGGTTCCTTTACTGCCCTCCCTGGATGTAGAAAGAGGCACTGGCTTGGAGCTAGCTCAAGAGAAACTCCTGCTACACAGGTCTGGACCCCATCTTGGTGGTTAACAGCCACGCCATGAGCTCTCTGCTGTGTCTGTGCTCCCTGCAGGTTCCTCCTGCCCAGACCTTCCTCACAGCATCCCTGTGCCAGTGGCCATGGTGGCATAAAGCCTCCCTGTCCAGTTGGTGCAGGCTCCAGCCCCATCGACCTTAGTGGTGCTCACGGTGAACACGCTCCATCTGCTCCAGTGGACAGATTTGACTCAATGGAGAAGCCTGTTTGAGCCAATGGGTTGAGAGCACCCAAAAAAGCCCCCTCAGGTTCTGTTCCAAGAGCTGGAACTCCATCAATGTCTAACATGGCATTGCTGCCTTTGCCCTGCTCTGGGACTGATCCCTGCAGCATCCTGCCACACTGCTGCGTCCTCAGCACCATGAGGGACAAAAGCACACCAGAGCCGGTGGCATGGGCTGCTGGGCTTCCTTCCAGCCACTGGAACCAGTTAGAGCTGCTGCTTCCTCCCTGTCCCTGGAGAGCACGGCAGGAGAGGCTGCGGCTGGGGCTCTGCCCAGGGACAATGAGCAGGCAGCCATGTTCTTGGGGAAAAGTACTCCAGAAATGGAATTCCGCGGGATATTTGCATCCCAATTGCTTTGTATTGACCTTTCCCAGCTGTGCCTCATAGGGAGCGCTCCCTAAAACAAAAGCATAATGATAACACTTTAGGGAAATCGTATTTTAGAGGAGTGGTTTAGTTACAGCTGCCCCAGCAAAGAGTCCTTTCACCTTTCCCCCAGGCTTAAAACCCTGTGTTATGGATGAGATGCTGTGACCGCAGCCCTCAGCCTCATCCTTAGCCCCAGAAAACCCCTCCTTGGCCAGGATAAAGATGAAGATTTAACTTGCCTGGCACCGAGTCAATAGGTGTGTACAACCAGGCTTTGTATCGAGGGGTATAGAAGAGACCTACATGGCTCAGCATTTCTGCACGCACCTAAGGGAAGCAGAGACATCTCTGTCTATACAGAGGGAAATGGATCTTCGTGTCAGTGACTGTCCAGCCGGGAAATCAGTATTGAACTGACCTCCCTTTCCAGTCAGTGGTGAAATAATGGGTGGGAGCAGCCTATGAGACAAGGATGCTTTGCTTGGGCTGGAGCCACTCAGTGCTTTCAGCCTGAGCATCACTCACGGAATCTCCTTCACTACCAGCAAATCATAATGCAAACAGCTCACCTCAAATATTTATCACCTTTTGAATGGCTTGTGTGGCACAAGCCCAGGAAGGATGAGGGTGCTGGTAAGTGCTGGCGCTGGGGTATCATGGGGCACGCTCACACCATTGATCCGGCTTGCATAGTCCTATCTTGTCCTTTATAAGATGTTTGAGTGCTCAGGCAGGCTCTGAGCCTCACCCCCTCGGTCACACACTGCAGGGAGGTGCTGCTCCCCCTGCCAGCATCATGCTCTTATCCCACTGCTCAGCTCTTTTCTTGCTGACATGATGCATTCACACCTAAGCAGTCTCTCAAGGCTGCACTTCAGTGGCCATCAGTGGGCTGTTTATAGCCCTGAGGCTTCTGGTTTCAGCTCAAGGCCTCTGCTATCTCTCCCACAGCCGCAGACACCTGGTACCCAGCTCCACATGTTGATCGCCAGCTTGATGCTTCAGCCTTGCCAATGTAGAAGGGAAAGTTGGATTAAGGCCTCTTGTTTGCAACGGCAATGCTGTCTCTGCTGGGAGAGCAGGCAGCACAACCGGGTCATCAGGGTTTAAGATGCAGCAAGGACTGGGAAGGATAAGCTTTTGGAAGCTATAACCAACCTCCACATACCCTACAGCCTGACCTAGACAGATTACTTTTCACTAACCTCTGGTATTAGAGCTGGCATCTTCATATCACAGAGATTAAGTGCTCCATGAAGGTGTCAAGAAAAAATTGGATTAGAGAGATGGAGGTTAAAGACTTAGGGCCAGGTGCTCTTGGTCCCTTGCAGAACTCTAGGTCCTGCTTTCCTGTTTTGAATAGTTATCAGGGTTTTGGAGAGAAGGAAGGAACTGGACAGCATTCCCTAGGATTGACCTGCATGCAGCGAATACTGCAGCAGCACCATCCACTGTCACGTACCTCAGTGGCTTCCCTACAGCAGGTTTCTGTGATGTTGCTCTTCCCATGAAGGAAACTCGGTCTTCCCTCTCCATTGATTTCCATCCTTGAGCTTTTGAACACATCCATTTGGCACTGAAGGGAAAACGTCACTTTTGGAGAAACACCTCCGTATTTCCGATGCATCAGTCAATGCTGTTTCACACAGCAAATCCTTGCCATGTGGTTAATCCCTTTTCTTTTAAATCAGAAAAAACCCCAACAATGTACGTATTGATTTCATTATGCCATAAATTCATTTTTATGGTGTTCCTCCTCCGGATGTGCTTGAAGTGGGAAGATGCTTAAAAACTGCTTTGGAAAAAACCCCACATTCTTCCTACAGGACGAATAAGAATCAGGAGAGAAGCAAGGAAAGGTTTAGTCATCCTCCTGGAAAAGATCCTGTTTTCCATATAGCTGAGGTTGGTCTGGCCTTTAAGCATGTGCTGCTGGAAGCATCCTTGCAAAATGTCCGGTACCTGCTTTAGGCATCCGCAGCATCAGCTGGGGCTGGAGACATGGGCAGGCAGGCACCGCAGCAGGGCAATGAGGGGTCCTGCACAGGAGATATGGTCCAGTGGCAGCAGAGCTCCAGTTCCTTGTCCCCTTCTGCCCACATCTACAGAGCTGAAAGCTTAGGTGTGTTAATGCTGCTTGGACATAAGACATGAGGCTGAGCTCTTACCTTTCCATACTCAGAGGAATGCAACGCAGCTTGGATCTCTGAGCTTTGGGATTTCCCTATTTCCTGATGCTGAAAAGGAAAAGAAAGGAAATTCCATAAAGCCACAATCATGAGCTCAGCAGGGATCAGAAAACAGAGATGAGAGGAAAACTGTGCAGCAGTAATACGCTATCCCTTCTCCCACCACGTGCAATGCTTGCTTTGGCTCTCACTTCTCTGCTCTTCCACTGCAGCTTGTCCACCTCAGTGTCCATTTTTCCCCCTATTGAAGTAGGACTTTGCTCACTGCTATGCAAAGCCGTGAGTTTGCTCCTGTGTGCAGAAAGCCATGAGCAATGCTCAGTCCCACCGCATACACAGAGATCACTCCAGGGGCACAGCTCACTACAGGGCCACATCTGTATTTACTGTCAGCCACTGCACAGCTCTGGGTAAGCTATCAAGCACATACGGACTTTGGCATCCATTTCTCTTATGAAGGTGGAAGACTTCAGCTTTGCCCACCTTTGTTTTCCAGCAGTTAAGTCCTGCACTTCCCTGCATTCTCTCCTCCTTGCACTAAGTCGCTGAGTTGCATCTTGAGTGACACAAAAGGGTTTTTGCACAGTAAATGGGTAAAATAACCCAGCACATCCAACCCCCTGACCTGCAGGAAGAGAAGGGTGATCTCACCGCCACAAGTGCTCCTTTAGAGACAGGCTCAGAGTTCAGAGATCCTCTGTTGAGGACACAAGACATGAATATCTATACTAACATCCCGAGCTGCCCGGGGGCTGAGGCCCATAGGCTGCGGCGCTGGCTGGTGTTAGGAACAACTCCTATAATTGCCAGGTTTTGCATCCTCTGTGAGGCATGGAATGCCACCACAGCCCTTTGAGGCAAAGGTTCATTTTCCAGCTCACCCTGCAGTGTGTGTGTAAGAGCCTTCGCATGGGATCTGTTCCTCCCACGTACAGACCAGTTGTTCAGTTAATACCTCAAAATACCCACAATCGTCTCTCAGGCATTACTGTGAGCACCATCACCCCTCCACCTCCTTAGCTCAGACAGTTGCTTCTCCAGGACACTGCAGTGAATCAGCATCCAGGGAAAGCAAAAGCAAGTGCATCCATCCACTAAACTACACCACAGCTGAAGCCACCTCCCTGAAATGCAGCTTTGAGCCAAAGGAGGACAGAAATGGGCTTCACATACAAAACACAATCAAATATCATGTGTCCTGTCAGGAGCTGCCTGACCTCCAGCTGGACCTCATGAGGGCCATTGTACAGCCATAACTAGAAGTCAGTGGTGGTACGTAGGAACTGCTTTGTTCCTCCATGGTCACACTGCACCAGGGCTGCCCATGCTTTGTCCCACTGTATGAATAAGCACAGAACATTCATGTTTTATGACAAACTCCTCAAACCATCTGGATGCAGTGTACAGGATTCAGGAGAAACCAGTACTGGAGTCTTGGACAGCAGAAACCTTATTCATAGAGCAGAAACAAGGACCAATCTGTGTTTCTGCGGCCTCATAGTTGCCATCATACTCTGCAGTATGAGGCTGCCCATCAGTGCCGCCCTGCCAATGGGTTTAGTCTAGCACTAACTTCAAGGCCTTTGCAGTTCTGAGAGCCCATGGGAGGATTCCAAAGGAGAGCAAAGGCCCTGAGGACATGTGGGAAATAATGAAACTCCACATAAACTAAACTGATCGGATGATAAAGGCTCCGGGATGCTTTTAACTGCTATGCAGATAGAATAGCATCTTCAGCATCCCAGGGCAAGAGGGAAGTCCTGTATTCCCCAGGCCAGGTGCTACTCACAAAGCCCACTTCCCACAGCACAGCAGACAGCCACATCTCTTGGCTGACAGAACCAGAGTTCCACAGAACCTCCGTTCTTCCCTTTGGCACAGGGTGAAGCCTAAACGCAGGCGCTGATTGCCAAAGAGCGGTAGCTGGAGCTTGGCCAGTGGTGGTGTGACAGCCCACCGGATGCTTGTCTCTCTTGGAGGGTCTCCTTCCTTATAGAAATGCTGCTGGAGGTTTAGAAATCCAGACAGCACCAGAGAAACCACAGGGGTTTTCAAAGCAGCCAAGAAAGCCTCCAGCTGCAGACAGGCTGGATCCTTTCATCACTCGGCTGACAGCAAATTAGCAGACAGAGCACTACTAACACAATCAATCCTTGTCCCTCTCTTAAGGACAACTGCCTCAGCACCTAAAGGCATGGATTCTCTGAAGGAGTTACTACATAGTACTGCAGTTACTGGTACAGAACGTGCTTGTAAGCCATATAAGAAATTCTTGATTACAAGCTCTTGCTTTACTGGGAAATGGAACAGGGTTGCAGTTGCACCCAGTTAGGAACACATCAGTGCTAGATGCAGCTGCAAGCTGCCCTCAGCTGGATGGATGCTCTTGGTCTATTCCACTCTTTAGAGAACTTTGATATATTTCTGAGATTCTGGAGCAGCTCATCCTGGAAACTGTTTTATGAAGGACCAGGATATCATCAGTAGTAGGCAGCACGGATTCACCAAGGGGAAGTCATGCTTGACCAACTTAAGAACCTTCTACAACAGGATGACTGGCTTGGTAGACAATGACAGAGCAGCACATAATGTGTACCTGGACTTCCATAAAGCTTTCAATCATTGTCTCCCATAACATCCTCCTCATAAAGAAGCTGTTGAAGTATGGGCAGGATGGGCAGACACCGAGGTAGACTGAACACTGGCTGGTCCCAGAGAGCGGTGGGTGGTCAGTGGCACAGTCTAGCAGGAGGCTAGAGCCATGCTTCAGGGGTTTATACTGGGTCCAGTCCTGTTTAACACCTTCATTAATGATGCGGGTGATGGAGCAGTGGAATCCGCAGCTGGTCTGCAGACAACACCAATCTGGGAGGAGGGGCTGATACCCCAGAGGGATCTTGACAGCCCGGAGAAATGGGCTGGGAGGAATGTCGTGAAGCTCAGGGGGAAGTGCCAAGCCCTGCACTGGGGAGGAGCAGCCTCAGGCCTGGGATTTCATTTAATTTAACATGGGATGAATCCATGTCTTGCTCAAGGCCTCTCGCACCAAGTGCTGTAAGGACAGAAAGTACTCCCTCAATAGACTTCTGCTTGAGGAGCAAAACAGATTTAAGAGGTTTTAGAACCGCTTTGAAGCCTTCCACATTTTTCTTCCTTCTATCTTTATTAAAGCTACATGAGGTTACAATGCACATTTCATCCTGCAAAGGGTAAAATACCCCAACACACTCAGACAAACCTACCACAGGAGCCTGCTTCTGCTTGCAGGTAAGCACCTCAACAGCCAAACGCTTACAGACTGCAGCACACAAATTACATCTCCTTCCTCTCAGCTGAATCTGCTTCAGAATCCAAAATTCAAGGCTGAAAGCACATTGTCTATGGTTAAAAATAAAAGCAACTCTTCAAGGAATGTGGGGTTTGTCTGCATAGCTGCAAGTATGGGGCAACAGCGTGTAATCCCAACTCTCCAATCAACCTTCTGTATGACCTTGGGCAAGACACTTTCTGTACCTGCCTCCCTCCCTCCTTGTACAGGTATTCAACAGCAAGTTCTTCGGGGTAACGACTCTCACTTTGCATATAACATTGGCCAAGCAAGCTTAGATTTTAACAGTAGTGATGCTAACTTGCCTGGAGAAGCTGTGGCTGCCCCATTCCTGGCAGTGTTCAAGGCCAGGTTGGATGGGGCTTGAAGCAACCTGCTCTAGTGGAAGGTGTCCCTGCCCATGGCAGAGGTTGGAACTGGATGAACTTTAAGGACTCTTCCAACGCAAACCAGTCTGGGATCCTATGATTAAAAATGTTCCCTGTGAGCTCCAAATTGTGATAAACACAGGCATGATTCGTGTCACCAGATTTCTTTAGTCTGACATCGAGCAGGCAAGTGAGAAACTGATTCAACCTAGGTGATGTGCAGAACAGTGCATATAAGAAAACGCTATTATAACCTACGTATGGAACGATGGGCTCTGAAATAGCTGCTACCACTCAGTAATGAAACCCTGGGGTTATAATAATAATGAATGCAAAGTCAATACTTCCCTACTGTTAAAATAGCAGCCAGTGTTATGAATTAGGAAGAAAATAAGGCAGCAAATGGTTATGTTGCTATGCAAATCCCTGTTCTGGAGAGTTCAGGGCTAGTAACGCAGTAGGGACACCTCATTGAGCTCAGGCTGACATGTCCTACACATCCCTCTCAGCTTGCTGCTAGCTTCAGGACACTGTCAAATCTCTCCTTAAGTAGGCATCTAATCTAGATTCCCAGAAGTAATGAGCAGTTCATCCTTAGCTCAACAGGAGACTCAGGTATCCAGAGAATCAGAGTATTTATGTGGGTACTTCAAACATGACGAAAGCTTCACGTTAGGAAATCAGGCCAGAAAAATACCAAGAGCTTCATCTGAAGCAGCATAACCAATCCTATACTGCCACTGAGGCAAATTTATCTTAATAGGCCATCATCCTCTTCATTTTCTCTTTTTGTGTGGCGCCTTAAAAAGTCAAGAAACTAAAATATTCCTTCAGGCTACAGTTACAAGTACAAACCTTACAGAAAAGGCGGCTGCACGGTATCCAGTACACAAAGACAAAGAAACAAGTAAAACTCTGTAGCTGCAATGAAGAACTCCAAATTAAGTGCTGCTGAGCCTGAGAGGGCACCGAAGAATCACGGAGGGGGAAAGAAAAGGATGTGCAAGCAGGAAGCGCTGGAAGTGTTAGTTCGAGCAGCTACCAGAAATAGATATAAGTGAGGGACAAGATTCCAGAGGTAGGAAGTAGAGAATTCAGAACTCAGTTTTTCAAGGCATGCAAAATACGCAAGAAAGACTGAGCCAACACATCAACACAAGCCAAGTGGAAGGATGTGCATCTGCAAAAACATGCTTCCCAACTACATTATCCATGATACATAAGGTCTGATTAAGGATCTCAGCTTTTCCAGGTTTCCACACCCCGTTTTAGGTGTGGAAACACCTAAGGACAACTGTTCACAAACCACCAGTGCCATGTATTTGTACAGCATTCACACAAAGACTAACATACAGCAATGTAGGTCTGCTGACACTTCTGCTTAGTGAGCCCACGGTACAGAGAAATACTTCATTTATAGCACCTATCTCCTATACAACACTGAATGAACCAGTCCTCTCTCCTACATTTCCAGGAGTAAACTTTACCTGTGAGTCTCCAACCACAATAAGGAGCTTCAGAACTAAATGGTTCAAAACTTGCCTAGTAAAGTAACTCTCAGCAAATGGAAGAGCTGCAGCTCATCAAACTGGAAGCTCAGAAGCTGGATTACAGAGAAGAGCTGGTAAGACAAAAACCAGCCTGTATACATCAGGAAAAGCTTACAGTTAGTAACTCAGAACAGAGATATTTGCTGAAATAAGAGCCATAAATAAATCATGTTGCTTAAAGCTGAGTTATATTTCAAGCTAAGTTCAGATCACACTAAATCTGTTATTAGTGCTTAACTTTCTACAGCATGCCTCCCAAGTTATTTGACTCTTTTCAGTACATCTATGCTAATTTATACTAGGTAATTTGTTTTACTACATAGAAGTTCTTTACTGTGAGGGTGTTGAGACACTGGAACAGGTTGCCCAGAGAAGTGGTAAATGCTCCATCCTTGGCAGCGCTCAAGGCCAGGCTGAACAGAGTCTTGTGCAACATGGTCTAGTGTGAGGCGTCACTGCCCATGGCAGTGGGTTGGAACTGGACGATCTCAAGGCCCTTTCCAACCCATTGGTTGATTTAATTTAACATGGGATGAATTCATACCTTGCTCAGGGCCTCCTGCACCAAGTGCTATAAGGACAGAAAGTACTCCCTCAATAGACTTCTGCTTGAGGAGTAAAACAGATTTAAGAGGTTTCAGGACCTCTTTGAAGCCTTCCACATTTTTCTTCCTTCTATCTTTATTAAAGCTACATGAGGTTACAATGCACATTTCATCCTGCAAAGGGTGAATTCTGTGATTCTATGATAGCAGCAAAGACCTTAAAATGTTTCTCAAAGTCAAACAGGAAACTAAGAGCAGAGCCAACAATAGAATTTAGATTCTGTTATTGCCCCATGTCCTGTGGTTTTAGTATTAGTTAGGGTGGTTCTTCACCTCTGCTGCAGTGAGGTTGTTTAATGGTGGATCACAACAGTGACTGATTGTGGAGCAGGCCCTGTGCAATGCAAGAGGGTAGTAAGGAAGCCAACACACAGTAAGTAAAATACAAGGTGTTTTTAAAAACTGATCTCTTGTTTTACCAGCAAATGTTTGTACAGAGGTTGGCAGAACACAGACAAAATAAGTGAAACACAAGATCAAGGGTTTCTCATATAGATCTGCAGCCCAAACTTAATAAAAGGCCAATAACTGGAGATATTCACAGCGCTGATCAACTACAGGTCTGTACCCCCTCCCCCCAATACATGTGTATAACAGGAAGAAGACATCAAGCATCAGCTTTCAAACAGCTTAAATGACCTCAGAGCTCACTTCCATATTGGTATCTGCATAATCCTAGGTGCAACGGAGCACAGAGACAACTGCCATCATTGCATAGCCACCCCTTGCCAACTCTTTGTTACATACTGATCCCAAACAAAAAGCAAACATCAATCAGGAGCAGAGTGCTAGGTATGACTTTACATTAGATTATCAAAAACTAGTGTTTAATCGTTTAGTTTGTACTCTTCAGATTTACACATGAGAATTCATCTCCATCACCTCCTACTTTGAACTGTTCCACTGGCACTCCTCAGAAGAAAAAAACCTAACCCTGGTGTTATTTGACCTCCAATACGGAAATAGAGAGACGTAACAATGGCCAGGTTAGAATCAATGAAACAAGAAGTTAGTTATGTGTGATATTAGAGGAACTGAGAATCTGAGACACAAGAATGAGTTTCCCCTCAGTTCTACCTGTAGCATTTGAGTAACAACCTGTCATCAGTTAAGCCTGGACATTTCTGCAGACTGTCTGACAGCACAAAGCTCCTGCTAACAGTCCACTCATTCAGATTCAAAGGGCTAAGCAGTTTAAATTCCTTCCTCCTTCCATTTCCCTGGGTTAAACATGTATATTCTTTGGATTTGGGAAGAAAGACAGACTCATTCCTTGTTACTTTAGCATGGTCCCGGAGTCAGGTAAGAACAGACTAGCTGGCAACTGTCCAACAACCCCAAATCACTCTGGCATGCAAGGCTGTAGCGTAACTGAGAGATACCATCAGGGAAGAGAAGTATGACAGCACACAGTCCCTTTCCCAGAGCTTCCCACTTATTGTGGAGGCAGCACAGGGACTCCATGATGAAGCACCAGAACAAGGAAAGCAGGAATACAGACAAAGCATCTCCTCAGCAGTGGGTTTTCAAGAGAACCATGTCGTTTGAAAGCTCCAAAACAATCCAGATCCCCAGAGCAATAAGCGGAATTGTGCAATTCAAAACCACACAGGCGTGAATCTGACTTTCAAAGGGCTTTATATTACAAAAAGAAAAATGTAAGTCACAACGAATGTGAAAAATCCATTCAAAGAGGCTTGTTTCCAGTTTGCTAGGAAAGCTACTTTGCTCTTCCTTATTCCCAGCCTACTGCTGAAAACATGATTGCCAAAACAGTGCCACCTCGAGCAGGAGTTTTAAAATCAAACTTGCTCTGCCAGATCCAGTACTCGGAACTTGTCCAGGTTGTAGAAACAAGCCTTCACGACTCTGCCTCCAAAGTATCTTCCATTTAGATCCACAACAGCTAAAAGTGAAACCAACGACAGGTCAGCAAGCAGCACTCCATTTCACTTATCATTTTAATCAGGGAGAGTGTTCAATGTCTCTACAGGAGTTAACTGAGGTTTGCAGGACACTATTTACCATCCTACCTTTGATGGCAGATTCAACCCGTTCAAACTCTAGGAATATTCTTACGGCTTCATCATCAGGGGCACCAGGAATCTGAAACAAAACAGAAAACAAACAAAACACCAAAATCAGAATGAGAACAGGAGTAAAAACACTGTTTTAAATTGCTGTTCTTCACAGAAGTAGCGAAGAGAAGTTTCCAAGAGCACAACAGCCAAAGATTTTTGGATTTGGTGAAGACAGACTCATTCCCTGCTACTTCAGTCTTCACAGAAAGTACTGTCCTGGAGTCAGGTAAGAATAAACTAGCTGCCAACTGTCCAATGACCCCAAATCACTTTGGCGTGCAGAGGATTTACAAGAGCAAGGCTGTCATGTAACTTAGTTTCTGACACCAAGTTTGTGTTTTACAGATACAGAAAATCCAGGTTCACAACACAGCAAAGGAACATGTGACATCTCCTAATCTACACCCCTTCTACTGCGCCGTTACAAGCCAGTTGTGAGGGATAAGTGTTCAGTTTGGTTTCAGAGCAGCCTAAAAGAGACAGATAATCTCTTACCTCAAAGATGACACATTTCCCAACCTTGCCATACTTCTCGCATTCCTCCTTAGTTTCAACTTCTAGATCTTCATCCACCTCCCCAGCACCAACCATGTTCTGAAAGTTAAAAGAACAAATCCAACTCACTGGATGTATTTGGTACAGACCATTATGTAGACAAACCACAGATGCATTCAACAATAAATACTTTAAGCTTCTGTTCACCAGTAACAGCCACAGGAGAGAGTTCCCTACTACCAAGACAAGGTAACTGCATAATCCAAAGCACTATTGATTTACAGTCACAACTTGTATCTCAGACACATTTTCACCATGTAGATGCTGCTCAAAACCACTTAAACTGTACAGTCATTGGAAGAGGCACACAGACTTACACATTTCAACCACAAAGACATGTTCTCTTACTCCCAACTTACCCTTAGTAAGACCACTTTAGTTGGGCATTTCAGTATCTCAGTCAATGGGTTCGAATCTGCTTTCTTGCCCGTTTCTATGAAGACAGAACAATGAATCACAGAATAACTGAAGATTAAAGCTCAACTGTCTGACAGGAGGATGGAGCCAGGAGGGGCTAGGCTCTGCTCCCAAGGAACAAGGGATGGGACAAGAGGAAATGGCCTCAAGCTGCACCAGGGGAGGTTTAGATGGAGATGAGGAACAATTCCTTCCCCAAAGGGT
>WYDI02032845.1:0-28185 GCA_009867235.2 Psittacus erithacus
ACTGGTCTGTAATTCCCCGGGTCATCCATTTTCCCCTTCTTGAAAATGGGGGTTATATTTCCCTTTTTCCAGTCGTCCAGAACTTCATATTCCTGCTGCAGGTGTTCTGCAAGCATTGGGCTCTGGTGATAGCAAAGGCAAACGAGGAGCCTTTCCTGCCATCCCATCAGCATGCACAAGATCCCCATGAGAGCAGCATGGGTGCAACTGCATTTGGAGCAGCACAGGGCACTCACACCCCCCTCAAAGCAGCCTCCTGGGCCACTAGCTGAGCCACAGCAGCCTCCCCACATGCAGTGCTCTCAGGAGTCTCAGCACGTCCAGTGCCTCACTTCTACCTTACTTGGTTCATAACAAACTCAAGTGTCTGGGGTGATTTAGGCTAAACCATTTTGTTTCACAACTGCAGGGGAGGAAGAGCAGGCTTGTGCTCAATGACCTTGCTTCCACCAACAAGAGAAACCTCTGCTCTGCAAGATGCTGATGCTTGTACCTACACAGATTCAAACCCCACAAAGGTCCCCTGGAAGTGGAGGATTATTTTCACATAGAACTAATAAAGTAACAGTCTGTGCCAAACTATGACTTTCAACTGATGCTATACTGGGTTTGCATGGCAAAGTTTTCATAGTGATGAGCTACAGAGGTGGCTTCTGTGAGAAGCTGCTAGAAGCCTCCAATGTCCAATATCGCAAGTGCCAGGCAGTTCCAGGATGGATCTGATGAACCCCCATTCCCATCCCCCTGCACTGCTGGAAAAGGTAAATAAAATCAGGAGTAAAGTAAATCCCAGGAAGAAGGGAGGGGTGAGGGAAAGGTGGTTTTAATATTTGGGGGTTTATTTTCTCATTATCCTGCTCTCCTTTGATTGGTAACAAATTAAGCTAATTTCCCCTAGTCAGGTTTTACATGATGGTAACTGGTGAATGAGCTCTCCCTGTCCTTATCTCAAACCACAAACCATTTGTTATACTTTTCTCCCACTGTCTAGTTGAGGGGGAGTACTGAGCAGCGTTGGTGGGCACCTGCCATGAGGCCAGGGTCAGCCCACCACAGATGCATAGCACAGGTAGGCTTCTATCTGAGATTTAACAGGTGCCAGCAGCAGCTCAGTGCTCTCCTACATCAGGACAAGCAGTGAACACCTCCACCCTGCTTCTGAAATTGTCTGAACAAAATAAAAGACAGAGCTCAGCCACCATCCATCTGAGCCAAATCGCTGAAGTGACGGCCCCTGAGCTTTTCCCATTACCTTTGAACTGGGACCACATTTAGGTTATGGCTGCCGAGTATCACAGTCATCTGCTTCTGGGATTTCTTCTTGCAAGGAATGTGAACCACCTGGAAATGCTAGCGGCTTTCCAACACAGATGCAGGAAGGGAAGCCAAAACACCAGGCAACTGCAGCCTCTCAGAAGAGAATCTGTGATGAAAAATGATGGCTTTCCCTCCTAGCAGGAGTAACCTTAAACTGGGAGAGGCTCTAGAGCCACATTCTGCACTGGAGTCATTGCTCCAAGCAGAGACCTTAGAGCACAGAGTTGCCAGATAAGGACTGCACCTATACATTGGGACTCATTCTAAAGCATGCCAGTCAATGAAGAGACTCACCAGAAGCCTAGTTGGGCTGGTGGATAAAAGGGAGAGGGCAGGGGAAAACTGTGACAAATTGAAAATTCAACATGGATTGCATAACTGCATTAATAATTCCTTTCAAGCCAAATGGGATTCCTGCAAAAGAGGTAGTGTGCTGCAGTCCCTCAGCTTCACTTAATGAAAGAACCCTCAGACAGTTAAGTGGCTTATTGACTTTGTGGGGTGGTTGGTTGGATTTTTGTTGTTTGTTGGGTTTTGTTTAGTTTCTGCTGGTGTTTGATTTTACCTTTTTGGTTTTTATGCTTATAACCCTGCCAGAAGATCAGTTCCATCTTACAGCCTACATCAGCAGAGAATAGATGGGAAAATCAACCAAACAGGCAACACTAAAGGCAGATTCCCCTGGCTGGTCAAGAAACTTGCTCATAATGGCAAAGATGCTCGTTCTCTTTTGCTAGAGACAATTTTTAATTAACGAAAACAACATAAGAGTTATTCATGGGGAGGAGGAAGATCTGCTAACAAATACTTTCTCTGAAACAGAGATTTCTGAAAGCGTGGGATCACATCCCAGCAGGAAAGATGAACTGGTGAAATAAAGACAAGGAGACTGGAAAAGCAGGATAAAAGCAGTAAGATTTACTTAAGTTACTGAGCGCCATGTCCACAAGTTGGGAAGACCTGTATCTCAAGCTATAGGATGCAAACCTGGAACCTCTTAAACATGAGTAAGGGCCCCCTTCCCTGCATTTCTCAGCTGCCATGGCAGGGTTAAGCTTTTTCCATGTGCAAACTCTAACCCTGCAAGAAACTCTCCTGGCCATATCGCCAGCAAGAGATACTGGTCCCACTCTATTACCAGACAACCTTAAAAGCACCTGAACTGACTCAGACCAAAGGCCCATTTCTGCTCTGTATCCTGCCTCCCGCCAGGGCCAACAGATGCACAGGAGGGTGTCCATACCCTGCAAAATCAATAGCCACCCCAAACCTCAGGGGCTGACAGGATCCTCTCAGCAACAGCCAAATGACCCTTCTTTAAAGGCAGCAGCCCCCAAGAGGAAAGGAGAGGGTGTCCAAAGTATTTCACCTGGTGAGAATATGGAACAGGGGGGCAGAAGGGGGAAGAGGCCATCCCTGAATTGAGGAAAGACCTTATCACTCTCTACAGCTATCTGAAAGGAGGTTGTAGAGAGGTGGGTGTTGGTCTCTTCTCCCAAGAAACAAGCCATAAGACAATAAGAAATGGCTCAAGTTGTGCCAAGGAACATTTAGACTGGCTATTACAAAAACTTTCTTTACCAAAAGGATTATCAAGCATTGGAACAGGCTGCACAGGGAAGTGGTTGAGTCGCCATCCCTGGAGATATTCAGAAGATGTGTACACGTGGTGCTTACGTACATGGGTTAGCGGTGGACTTGGCAGTGTTAGGTTTATGATTTAACTCAATGATTTTAAAGGTCTTTTCCACGACCCTGCTATGGAAAAGGGTCAATTCTATGATTTTGATGCAGAAAGTACATTGTTCCCCAAAGGGAGAGCCAGTCATCTCAGAAGCAGTGCTACCCATGAGCACATCTTGGTCACAAGCACCCTCATAGATGCCCTGATGTCTAACATGGTAGTTGAAACCACACTACAGCTTTTCCTCTCCAAGCAGGCACTAGCAGAGCCTTTTCTCTCTACCCGGCCAGTGATTTCCACCAAATTTTCAGGAAGGAAATCATTGGTCAGACCTGTGCAACATCCCACCTGCAGGGAGCTGGTCAATTGATCAAAAAAATAGTGGGAAAGGGAAAACCTTTATAGAAATCAGGCTAAAATGCATTCCCTCCAGTGGGATCTTTAGGAGCCAAGCCCACAGGCTTTGAGCTCCTTCCTTGAATCCCACATCATATTTTACACTGTTCGCCTAAAACCAGATCCCCAGCTCTGCCAAACCCTCATAATCCATCAGCTTCAAGGCCAGGACTGCAGCCCAGTCCACAAGTTCTTCCTTCCCTCTCCCAGACAGCCCCAGCTTCTCTTCCTCTTCCATGAAGACCAGTCCCACACTGCTTATTCACCACTTTACATCTCCACCCCAGTTTCCCCTTCCTCCTTCTTTTTGTTTCCCACATAAACTTAATGAGTCCTAACTCCCATCCCAACCAAATCCAGATCCTATTTTATTCAGGGGAGACTGGATGTCTATCATGAGCTCCAGGACCAGGCATAAAGACCAGAGAAAGGGACAAGATGGCAGGCTGGGATGGCAGGTTGGGTGTTTTGGAGGCTGCTGCTCCAAAACTCCCAATGCTGCTCATTGGGAGGGTGAGAGAACACCATTCCTTTTTTCACTACTTGTGTCCCTACTTGGGGATGCATGAAAAGGGCTTAGGACTGCCTCTTTCTCTAGCCTCTTAGTTGGCAAAAGCAATTTTGCAGCTTGGTGCTTCACATCAGCTCAGGATGGCTCTGAGCACCCACACTGCTACCAGGAAACGCTGCTCCACGTGCTCCCACCCCACTCAAGACAGTGCTCACATGGCATAGCACAGCATTTCCACCCTCCCATCCAGCTCAGCTGGGGCACAAGCAGCAAAACCCATGGCCTGACCCCCAGCAGCTGTGCTGCACAAATGCTGACTCAGGCATGAGCAACACCAGCGCCAAGGTATCGCCTGCCCTTCGCATTCAGGGCCCAGACAGCTGGCAGCCTCAGCTCAGAACATGCTCTGCCCCAGTGAATCACGCACCAATCCCAGCAAGTCCTTTCAAGACCCATCAGTCACCAGAGGGGAAAAAAAATATTGCATGCACACAAAGTAATTAGAGGTGTAACCCCCTCCCCTCCCTCTGTGCAGGCTTAATGCTCCCTTTGTCCAGGCATGTTTGCCTCACTAAGTCATGCCTCGGGACAGCTTTCTTGACAGAAAACAAAGGTTAATTAATAAAACAAAAAGAAAAAACACGAGGAGAAACCCCTCATTAAAATGGGCACCCTCTCAGCATGGCTCTCTACCCTGACTGGTCCTTCCTGGAAACAGAGAGCTGACCCATGGCCGCGACCCCTCCAAAAAAGCCAAATTACACATAGCCAGCTCAGGGCTGCCAGCCCGTGGAGCGGATCCAAGACGCAGCAAGGTGCAAACCTGATGTTTGTTAATCCATCTCACCCACTGAAATCCCAGTCTCCCTGAACATTTGTCTCCAGTGAAATTAAAACCTTCCCCTGGTAGCTTGGTGGCACACGACTTGTGACCTACTGTAGCTCTGCTACCCCTTGCATCAACAGCTCTTGGGAGTATGTTACAGAAGATGGGGTATCAACTGCCAAAGATACTCAGCTCGATCCCTCTTTACCTGAGAAACTGAAATCACAGCATACCTCACTTCCAGTTTACTACCAGCATTATCAAATGCTTCACCCCCCGATGGAAGTCTCTTATTACAGCATAGACATGAGAAACACAGGTAGAAGTCTGCTTCAAACCTGTACTGTGCAAGTGCAAAAACATCTCTCCCACATACTCATCCCGTTTACCTTGGACACACATGAGCACTTCTGATCCTGTTAGCTAGAGAGGTGCTGAAAGCACACACGCACGTGCATGCTCACCAGCCAGCTCATTAAATCTAATTAGACAGTCCATGGGGAATTTTGAAATGCATATCCAGCAATTGCTGTGCACTGCTCATTCCTCAACCCTCTGGATGTATGAGCATGATTACTCACCACATGAAAAATAAAAACCAATGTGAAATTTAAGGGACCTACCATACTTGCAATTAACAGAGGTGCACTGTAGTTTAATTAGAGTCTTCCCACTCAGAGACAAGTACAGTGACAACAACAGAGAGAGAACACCCAAGCCTCAGGTTCAGATCCAAACCTCTCCAAGAAATTGACTATCCAGCACACCAGAAATTTTCCTTGGTGTCTTTATAAAGAATTTACTCTGTTGACATTCTGGTGTGTAAGATGTGGAGCCAACAGACACGTGCACCATGAATACAACTCAGCCAAAGTACAAGAGGCTGAATTTTGAGGGCTTAGGGAAAATTAAAATAGCCTCTTCATGAGCTTCCAGCACAGGAAAATTGTGGCTTCAGACCAGATATATCATGTATAGGTTGTATGAGGATTAAGCACTAAAGTGGAGCATTTAATACCTTCCCCAAACTGTTCTCCATCCCCAGCTCTGCCAACACTGCCAGCCAGGGGCAGTTATTGCCAGCTCCAGGGACATTCCCTGTGCTCAGGACAGATGTTCTTTAAAACTTCTGCTTCACTGCATCAATTCACACAACAGAATCCCTCAACTGGCTTGTTTACACAGGGGAAGCTTAATCTGAATTCACTTTCACAGTAAAGTAGCTAAATGGTGTTAAACATGCCAGCACAATACAGAGCATCCCTCCTTTGAGTTTGCCTTCTTATTTGCAGGGAGAATTGTGCTTACTTTGAACAAGGAGCATTTAAATTCTGAATAAGTATACTGCATTAAACCTTCTATAGATAAAACTAATCCAAACTATATACACATCATTAATTCCTGAGAATCCCTGGGCACCCAGACCCAGCAGCCTTCCATCATGCCTAATTCAGCAGATCCCAGATGGGTTTGGTAAACTCCTGGTTTTCCGGGTGATGTGAAAGCACCCCAGCAGGACTGATCAGGATGTCAATGACAACAGCATTGTCCATCTGCAGTAGCCTATGGATGGTACTCAGGAAACAAAAAAAGAAAAACAAACAAAAAAAAAAGGCATTTCTTCTGGAGCCCATTGTTTCTCTCAGCTATGGTCTTTGTTAGGTGATTGGTCACCTAGAACTGTTCTGCTGAAAGCAGAGAAATGGTGTCCATTGAAACCATTTATACACATGTAAAATACATATAAAAAAATATGTATTTTGCATTGTAGGGGTCTTAGCCTGGTCTCTCCATGTGTAAGTCTGAGCAACCAAACACCAGCATGGAAAGGCTCCCATTGATCTTTTGGGAGTTGGATATAACCTTCACATAGACACACTCACACAGGGCACAACTATTTAAGCATAAGGTGGGTATGTTCCGTGAATTTGCAAGCTTGGCAAGTGAAGGCAAAGGGAGCAATTTCCATAAATCAAGCAGCTCCCAGTTTTTTCACCCTTGCTCTGTCAGCTTTTAAAGACAAAAAAAAAAAAAAAAAGAAAACATATACGCACACCAAAAGCTCCTGAAGTACAAAACATCATGGAATACAATGGACTAAACCAACCATCACCCATTCACATGGGCGACATCCGCAGCATTTGCCTTTTCTTTTTCTTGCTGGTTAAGTATCTAACACGTTCCTGCTGGTTTTCTTGCTGGTTAAGTGGCATGCACAATTACGGCTGCACAGACCAAACTGTTCGCATTGCATTCTTATTCCAATAAATCAACTTTTTCCAGACACTACAGATTAATTTAAAAAACATCAGAAGTTAACTTTGAACTGCAGTACATAAAGCTAGAGAATAGCTAGCTGTCAAAACAAGGTAAAATCCCTACATACATTTTTACCAGTAAGACATTTCAGGAGAAGATCAAGATTTCAGTGAAGTGATACAGCAAGTGATAGAAGGAAATTGTACTTAAAAAAAACCCAGAAACTAAACCAAACTGCTTTCCATAATTTGTTGTGACCCTGTATTAGATGACTTTTTATTGTGGATCACGATCAGAGACATCAGTGACATTTTCAACTTTTTTCCATTTTGGTCTGCAAACTTTGCATAGCAGCAGTAACTAAAAAGAGAACCTGTAAAAGTTAAAACACAGTGCAACTAAAGGCTTAGCTGTATTAGAGAGTTGGCTTTGCTCTATACATGTGTTCTTTCTGCAAGAAAACTAAAAGAAAAGATAATAAAACATTGCCTACTGGAAATTGCAGATATTAGCCCTAGATTCTATCTTGTTAAAAACAAAAGCTATGGGAGGGGAAAAACCTTTTTAAAGTATTGAAGTCACAACAGCTTAACAGAGACAGAGAGAAGCAGCTTGAATATAAATAAGTGTCCAAAATAGGTCAGCACTCTCTTCTTGGCCAGGGTAGTTTGATACTTTTCACTAGAGGTTAGCCTGGACGGTGGAGGCACACACACTGCAGGGACAGAGGCTGAGCCCATAGGCAGCTCAGAGCTTGGAGTGCGCTCCAGCACCCCAACTACGGTGCCATAGCAAAAGGCGAGGTCTCACACATGGAGCATTACCAGGCACACTCAAGGTAACCACCACACGGTCTGCAGCAGTACCCCTTTCCCCTGGCTGTATGGGCTTCCAATAGAACATCAATCCAGTTCCAGGAGGGGTTTGAAATGCTGTGTCTACGGCCAGTTTTGAGTTTATCAAGCAAGAAACATGGTAAGAGACAAGGGGGTTTCCACAACTTCTCCCCCACCCCAAGAACCAGCAGCTCCGTGCTTTCAGCACAGAGCATCCTAGCCATACCCTGGCAAGAAGCAGCAATTTGTGCCGGGGCAGAATTAGGCCCTGCACAATCCAGTTACAGTAGGCAAAGCCATTACCTCTCCACCAGAGGTTACAGCACCTTAAACCAAAGCAGACAGCAGTTTTAGACCCAAAAAATCAGTACACAAGGTGCAGTGCATGCATCTCAGCTGTTCTGCCATTGCTTCCAACGGGGGAGACTGGTGGGAGAATAAGGTCTGGCTGCAGGAGAGCCACAGGTTCTCTCTTTTGTTTTTTAAAAGGAAAAAAGTGAACGAGTTATTTCTACAGCATTGAGCAGCAAGCCTGCCAGTCCAGCCTCGGCAGCATTCCTGCCTAGCTCGCCTTGTTTACCACCAATAAAAAGCCCATTAGTTGCACAATGCGCCTGTTAAAAATAACTCAAAAAAAATCATTACTGGCAAATTAGTAAGACATCAGGACACACAGAAACCTCAGCGTGGTGTTATGGAAACCACAGAGGAGTCAGACTTCCCGCAGGAACTTTTCCCAAGGAAGATGAGCCCAAAGATTTCTCTACCTTTGAGTGGACCCAGCTAATTTGACAGGTTCAGGACCAAAATATAGCAGTCACCCAGCCAGCCAACACAGGGTTTCAAATCAAGTGACTTCCAGAGAAAGTAAACTCACCAAGCTCAGATGCTGCTGCTCTGTGCTAATGAGAGCACAAAGTCCCCCTTGCACAGGGGCAGCCCATGGAGGAGGTTGTCATGCTCTGGGCCTTCCTCAGAAACTGACACTACCATGCAGGACCTGATACAGCAGCAGCAGCAATAGGTGCTGACTCAGCACAGCCCCATCCCCGGCCCAGGGACAATGACCTAAATTTTCCCCATCTATTTTAACATAACTGCTGTAAAAACATACCCACCTCCCAGCCCAGTCCTTGACCAAATAAAACACAAAACTTAGCACTTAGCCTTGCCACCTGCCACACACACCACTACGCTCCAGCTAGGGAGCTCGCAGCAGCACAGCTCAGACCTTGCAGACACGGCTTAGAGTACCTTTTCTGGTCACTGCTCCCAAACTTGTGCAATTCAGGGATCACTCTGAAGTTGACACCGGGGTTCACACAGGCAGTGGAAAGAGTGGAGTACCTCCTGGCTTCCCACAACTTTCTTGAGCACCCGGAGCAAAGGACACAAAGGGAGATATAGACCAAGTTCAGGAAACCACTACCCTGTGGGTTGTGGGCAGAAGAGCTGAAGCTTTTTATAATACTGTTCCTCTTAGCAAACTCCTCTACAGACTGAGCACCCCCAGGAGCTGCTCTAAACTTAAGAGCAATATTGCTTTTCCTCCCAAGCCCAACCAACTTACTTGGAGGCTGCCCAAACGAACAGCCCCAATCCCTACATCTCTGTCTAACACACCATTATTTAGTTAGAGAAAACCTGGTGCAACCTAACTTTATTCACACTCTCTCCCTGCAACAGGGGGTATCTGTGACTCTTCTGCAATTTGTGTTTCCATGAGCACCCACAGCCCCTTCCACAACTCCAGCCATACCTGTCCATAGCCCCTTGAGAGGAAGCTCCTTTGAGAATATGCCAAGCAGAAGTACACACTGAAGACACTGCATTTTTGAAATGAGGATCGCCTTCTGCTAATGAGATGATGAGGGAATTTCAAAAGCAGCTGCAAATATCCAAGGCAGTGATTGAGACTGACCTTTTCAAAGGAGAAAGCTCTCTTCCTGCGCTCACACGAGAGCAAATGTATTTTTCAGACAAGCACTTGATCCTCCAGATTTGTAAGAATGAAAATGGGGTCACAAAAGCAGGTGAGCAAGCACTGGGCTAAAGCTTAGCTAAAAGTATCATCTCTGGATATAAGAAATAAAGACACCCATCAGCACAGAGGATCTACAGTATCTTCATAACTACTGCTAGTACCAATTTTCCTACAGAACCCTGAACACTGAAAATTCCCAAGCAAAACCCAAATGCCATGTCAGAAACACTCACCATCCTCAGATTGGAGAACAAAAGTCACATAAACCACACTAAGAGATTTATACCTAAGGGAAGAAGAGGTTCTCTCAGCCTGTGAAGTAGAAACAAACAGCCAATTTCCCTCCCACCTAACATTTAAAGTCAGGTGAGACTTGATGGAGACAACAGAGGGATAAGAGCTATAACCAAACTAGTAGCCTGTGTTTTCACAAGGATGATGAAAATGCTCACCTGCTTTGGCTCTGATCATCTCCAGCTGGAAAAGGGTGAGAGGCACTCCCCTCACAGGGTCTCTATTCCTAAACCAGTGAGGTTACATTGGGGAATATTTTGGCCTGTTAAAAGTCCCTAACAGATACCTCTTTTAACAAACAGCAAAGGAGCTTCTTCAAACTGAGCCATCAAACCGCAGTGTGCTTTGAATGCCATGCAGGGATGGAGGTGGATGTTGCTACGTCAGAACAAGGCACAGCAGAGCTTTGCTGGACCACTCTCCTCATGGAGACTGCAACAGCCATGCTCCTGCTGAGGTGCAATCACCTCCAGCCCCACCAGAGTTACATATACCCACATCATGTTAACTAAGCAGCTTATGCCAGAGGTTCTCCAGATGCTACCTCCATCCTGAGGATGCTTAAAGTCACACCCAAACCATGATAGCCAGTGACCCACCCCATTCTCCTCCCTGCAGCACTGAAAGCATCCAAAACGGTTTCAGGGGAGATGGCAGGAGGGGTGACTCCACTCCAGCAGATTTCACGCCAGACAGAGTATCACATCATCTGCGCTGCTGTAACGTGAGGCCTGCAAGGTACTGTCAGCACTGCCATGGCAAGGCAGCGTGCCAGCACAAACACCGTGTCGGGTGCTCTGGCTGGTTCCACAGCAACACAACCTTATCCTTGGGCCAGATCCAGACCACAGCCTGCCAGCCGAGCCGGACACACGCATCTCCGGTGCCGACAGCCATGGAAACGGAGCTTTGGTTTGCCCTGGTTGAGATGTTTTTGGGTGCAGGGCTGTCCCCTGAGCCTGCACAGGGGAAGTGGAGGTCCAAGCCTCAGGAGTTTGCAATAAAGGAGATCTGTGTGGCTGGTGAGTGCAAGGTCTCCTGGGAATGGCCCTTTTACTGGGCTCCAGATGCTGTGGAGTGATTGCTTATATGAAGGCGGGGGAGGCCTCTTTACTGTTTCTCATTTCCTCCTTTTTTGCCCCCCCCCCCCCCCCCCGATTTCCTGCTTTTGTTCAGAAGCACAAGAGAGTCATTCATCATTTTTCTTCCAGCACAAGGAGCCTTCTCACCTCCCCCTCACCCCTAAATCCCTCCCCACCAGAAAAGGGCACACGTTCGCCAGCCAAAAAGGCTCACAGCAGGGAAGGCAAAGCTCCCCTGCTCCTGCAAACAGCTCCGGCACAAAGGGCCACATTCTCAGCTGGGTTCAGTGGGTGTCAGCCCCCAAAGGGTGAAGGCCAAAACTCAACGGCAGCAGAAATGCTAAGTCAGAAAACGGGTATCAGTGGAGGAGGAAAGCAATTCGCACAGGTTTGAATTACGGGTGATGCAAAACAGAGAGTAATTTGCATGCTGAGGAGACAGACAGCACTGCAGGTAACTGCAAAGAAAGAGCTAAGAGATGATGGTCTGCATATGTCTCAGCCTGTGTGCTCTGAGGGCCACTCGATTCACTGAAACCCAGGAAATCTTTCCTTGCAGAGCTGTCCCCCACCCTCCTCTGGAAACTGGACAGGCACTGGTCCAAGTGCAGTCCAGGTGCTGGGCTTGCACTGCTCTATGTGACAGCAAGCCATCAGCCCCAGCTTTGGGATGGGCTTCCAGGAAAACCCTGCTCAGTTTGCAGGAGGGGGGAAAACGGGTAGCTACAGATGCAAACATTTAACCCATCTGGAGGATCAATGACATCCCAGGAAAACTTCACTGTTGGGTTTTCCTCCAAAGGCCACTTGAGTTCACAATCACTCTGCTTCCTTCCATAGCTTCTTGATGGCCTCTCCTTGCCCCATCTTGGAGGGAGGGTGCCATGACTAAAACCTCTCAGTACAGCTGCAACAGAGAAAAGCAGCTCTCTCCAAATGCCCTTGAGGAGACTGAGTAGGAACACTCCAAAGTAGTCCAAATTCTTTTACAAAGCAACTGAATGTTAGCATGAAAACCAGGACAGTGAAAACACCTGGGGCCTGTTTTGGGCTTTATGGTTTGGCTGTTGACCTGGAAAAAAGGAAATAAAACCGGACATACAGAAAATGTTATGGGTTTTGGTTTTGTTTGGGTTTAAACACAGCAATAACAGCAACCAAGTCAAAAAGATCTGCTTATGGTCAAACCCAAGATTTCTTTTCAGTCATTTTAGAAGAAGAAATAGAAGATCATGGTCAGTATTGGGGCTGGTTGGGTGGAGGGGAGCCTGTGTACCAGCAGCTCCACAGAGGGAGTACATTTATGGCACAATTTCAGCAAGAATTGTATGAGCAATGCAGACACAAGCCACCATTTGGGACTAAACTCTTCCACAGCCACTGAGCCAGAGATCCTGGGGCTCCTCCAGCTCATGTTTTGTGCAAAGGAAGAGTCCGAGGCCACTTTTTGCACATCTTGGGTCACTGTGCGAACTGGTGGCAGGCTCCACGGGGCCTCTTTTGAGAGTCTGGCTATTCATTCCCTTTACTTTGTTTAAAAATGCTCAAATGGTAAACTTTTTAGCTGCTAGACTGCCTTAACGTCTTTGCGAACTTGTTTTGAAGCCTCTGTGCTCTAAAGGAGAGACACCAATATTTCAAAGTTACCTGAATAAAACATTAGACTCTGCTCTTTTTTTGGTCTTGGTTTGGTTTTTTTGGTTGGTTGGTTGGTTTTTGTTTGTTTGTTTGCTTGTTTTGGTTTTTTTTAATTTAATGGTTTGGCAGCCAAACCGAAAGGACCAGTCCCAAACAGGAACCAACATGTGGACTCCATTGTGCTCCAAACCTAGCCTGCGTCACCTCCAGAGCTCCCAGACGTGCTCACGCAGAGTTCTGTGCCTGACCTTCCCATTCTGGCGGGATAGCCCCTGACCGCTCCTCTCTGCAGAGCAAGGGCAGGTTTCAGCAGGTCTTCACTGAGCCAGACAAGCCAAAATGAGCCTCCCAGCACCCTGCTGACAACATGCAAAGTAAACCTGAGAGCAGGCACAGGGAGAGGTGAGGCCAGCAGAAAAGCGGCAAGAGAAAGCAATAGGAAGAAAGAGAGCGCAGCACTTCATGGCAGGAAAAAAATAAACTTGCTGACCAAAAAAAGCCCCAACCATAACTGGGAAAACGTACAGGGCTCTAAAGAAAAAAAAGCAGCAAGGAGGAAGGTAAGAGGGGCTGGGTATAATAGCGTGTATCTTCTTCTCAGCACCAAGGAGATACCCGAGAGCCTCTAAAAGCCTTTTGCAAATCAGAACCAAGCTCCTGGGTGCAGCAGCCGCTGGATGATTCCTTACCTGTTGGGCTCTCATCCCACAGAAGTCCAGACTTCTGCTGTTGGAAAATAAACCCCAAAAAATCCCAATGGATTTTGCACTGGAGCCTTTTCAGTGTTTTCTTCATCCTGGGATCTTCAAACTAGGCGACATGTGGCGCCATCATCGTTCTGTAGTGTTCATCAGTGGAGCAACTAGCAAGCTATTCAGGCTAAGAAACTTGCTCTCCTAGATACAATTCCATCACTGAGTCTTCCAGAACCAAAGGGTAAGTATCCCCAAGGACAACACACCCAGCAGTACCTGCCTTAGTTTCCTGAACTGCCAGGTCAGGCTTTTACAGTGCAGCAAAGGCCAAACACAGGTGCCTGTGGCCAGTCTGTGCCGCAGAGCAGCAGAACCACATTTGAGGAGGGATGAGATTAATTACATGAATAACAAAAAGCCAGATACCAGCCCCTACCCTATGTAGCTCAGACAGCAGCACAGGGGATGCTCAAAACACAAAAGTGGGCCCAAATGAGGCCAGTCTCACCCTGTTCCAGCTACAGACCTGCATCTTGGCCTTCACAAGGGCCAGGAAAAGCCCTGCACATTTTCTTTAGAAAGGAGCACAACAGTGAAAAGCCCCCAGTAGGAGTTTTCCTTTCAGCCTGACCTGGACCGTGCTGTGCATCCGCCACAAGGGCACAGCCATCAGGAGCCAGCTTGCCTGCTCGGGGAGGAGAAAAGGGAAGTTAATTTTCACAGCCAACAGAGAACAGGGATTTCTTTTCAGATGGCAGGAATGTAACCGTGACGTTTAGTCACTTGATATTCCTGCTTACTGGGTATGTCTCTCTGCAGGAAAGCCCCTGGACAGAGGGCCCTCCAGGCAGCATTGTAACATACCCACTGAAGGTCACTGTGCCAGCTCCTTGGGGAGCTGCAGCGTTTTTGGGGATGTTCAGTCTCACCCACTCTGTGCCTTGGCTGCATGTGTCTAGCTGGACAAAGGACAAACCTGCAGCCCTGGCCTAAGGCTGCTCAAGGTCTGACACACATGCTGAAAACAGCATTGCCCTACTCTCTCTATGACATGCATGCCAGGACAGGATGGCAGCATGCACTGCACCAGCCCCTGCACTGCATGAAGCCACATTTAGAGTGGAGGAGAACCAGCACATCTCCAGCCCTGAAAAGCAGCCATTCACCACCATCATGATGGGAAAATTGCATTTGCTCCACATTGAGCTGTGAGAATGAACGACCCTACCTCACGGCATTGCTCCTGCAGCGCAGCTAGCACCCCCAGCTCCATCACGGGGACAGTATCTAATCTGCAGTGTCCCTGTCCCTGCCAGGCTGTGGTTATGCGCCCTGTAGGCATTGCACCTACACAGCTGGAGAGAGAAGAGGGCAGCCCAGCTCGGGGTTACTCCAGTACAGGGCAGGCTGCACAGCTTGCACAACACACCCCAGGTACCAGCTTCAGGCAGACAGCTCAGCTCAGGTCACGCTGCTGACACCGCTCAGCGCATGATTCCAGGGATTTCCAAAGCACAGCCCAGTCTGCAGCTGCTCTCAGAGGCACCTTCTTCATTGCATTACCGCACTGACTGCAGACTTGCATTGCAGAGCTTTCTGCCACACAGCTCCAAGTCCCACCCATTCACATCTCCTTCTTGGGCAAAATTTTGGGAACTTCCCCCATTCAAAAGGCCTTGTAAATCTGATGGGAGTCCACTGCTTCAAGGGCTGCAAAAGCTCACTGCAGACTTTGCAGTTTCTCAGGATATAGTTGATATGGCAGTGGGCAACCCACAGTGGATGTAAACATTCTCGCAGGAGCATTCACATGCTCAACGCCAAGCTCAGTGTCAGTCTTGAACATGGGTAATGATGACAGGAGACAAGCAAGATGCGTAATTTAACTGCCAAAAATGCTGCTTCATCATGGGATGCCATGGAGGGGATATGCAGAATGCACAGGCAGATAAAAATAAAAGAGAAAACTAGGGGGAGAAAAAGAAACATGGACTCAGTTAAATATTTATAGGGGCTGCTGCATTTTAACTGAAAGGAGCTTTTTAGGTCAGCTGAGACATTTCACCTCTGCTAGTCCCATCAGCTCCAGAGAAGAAGACACTGCTGATAACCACAATGCAGAGGCCCAACTCTCCTAGCATGTAACTCAGAGAGAAAACAGATCTGGGCAGGGTTGTGCTTCCACTGGGCACAGCCCCAGTGATGAGACCTTCCTTCAGACCATGCCTGATGCTCCTGGATATACAGGTGGCAGGAAATGGGAACAGGTAGCAAAGAGGATTCACAGGAGCAAGCCCAAATGAGTCTCGTATGTGGAGAAATTCCTATCCCAAAGCCTCAAGACACCGCAGTGATGCACACAGCTGAGGATTTTCTTGCCTCCCCCAGCACTTGAAGCCCCACTGCTAGAAGTCAGGAGGGCAGCTCACCCAACAAAGACAGTACCACTGTGAGCAGCCAGCAGACTGGGCCATGCATTGGGAATGCCTGAAACCATGGACCAAGTGGTGTCAGCAGCCTGATGGGTTTCCATAGCACAGTTCCCACCTCACAAGGCTCACCCCATATTTTCATGAATTCCCAGCTGGCTACCACCTAAGGGCAGATTACAGGCTTGAGGGACTTTTGTCCAGGATAGTCTGCTGCCTGGTCACATCTGCACTGCCCAAGTGCCTTAAGCGTAGTCTGAATTTGCAAATGTCAGTTTCAGTGTGTGCAAGACCAGCCTAATGGCCAGGGGTTAAGGTAACAAAAAAGATAAAAAGAATAAACAAAAAAAAATGGGGGAAAGCAATGGCTGAAATCAATAACAAACATTACTAGAAAGATGGAAGTTTTGCAACTGTCCGAGATTAGAAGAATCTATGTCTGCATTATTGGTGTTTACTCTTTTTTTTTCCAGGCACATTTTGCTAATACTGAAAATCTTGCATTTCAGCCCTTTGTCGGCTCAGCTGACCTCAGTCCCTGCAGGATGGGTCACAATACTCAAGAGGGCTGAGCAACTGATTTGTGCAGTGGGACCTGCAGTAACTTCACTGCCTCCTTTACCAACTTTGCAGTGTTGGACTCACTTCATCCAAACCAAGGGAAAGAAAGCAAACAAGTTAAGCCCTGGCTCACAATAGTAGGGTTGAGCAGAAAGGAGGGGTTAGACTCAAAAGGAGAACCCCCTGTCCAAACACAAGTATCTGAAGCAGTATTCATAAAGCAAACACTGGAATGACCAGCAAACAGCATACATTTTGCACACCTGCCCCTTAACATCAGGCAAATCTCAAGACATCAGTGCTTCTAAAGAGGGATTAAAATAAAAGCACACTTTGTCCATGGACAACCTTTATTCAAAAGCCACGTGAGAGGCGGGAAGTTTCTACAGGCTGACTCCCCACAAAGTAAGTAAGGGAAAGTTATCAGCTCTGGGCTCCCAAAATATTTACTCAATCTGATGTTATTCTGACTGCTCTCGAGCAGACCTTTCCAAAGTCCCATGCTGTCATTTTTATGGCATACCCTTGACCAAAACTCAAATGCAGAGCACCCTTTCCCCAGGGCATTTCCAAGCACCCACTGCTGTAGAAGCTATGTCCTTGCAAGGCAGAAATGGCGCTATGGAAACCCATCCCTTGGGGAGAGAAGGCTAAAGGTGCGCAGCCTCTGCTGTGCAACATCCAAGTGTCAGACCTAAACACTGCATCAAGCTGAAACTGTGGGAGTCATTAAGAAGCCAAGATAAATGGCTTAAGCTGATCAAGGGACAAGAGGCTGAGAAGACACCCTCATGGAGCAGGCTGGGGTGTTTTAGTGGCTGCAATTGATCTAAAATTTGGGTTTAGATCTCATCTGGCCACAAGCAACATCTTGGGAAGCACATCTGGTGGAGGCCATCAGTACACTCTGCGTGTTTCCTTACAAAAGCTTGGGATACCAGTTCTTATTTTTAGTGCTATTTTTATTTCTTCATGTAATGAGTTCAGTGTTTCAGGCAGCCCTGGAGGAGCAGGAAGGACATGTCCTGTAATAAAACCAATTAATTCATGTGGAATTTCTAGCCATTATTGTGAAAGTGGCCAAATTCCTCACTCCTGAAAAGCTGCCAAAATGGCCATTAATCTGGCTGCGGTCACGAGCAGGATTCCTGTGGCCTCCTGCAACACCCAACTGGCCCCCTGGGACAGAGACTGCAGAAACCAAAGTGGATGTTGTTATTTCCCCACACCAACTCCCACAGCCCGAGTTTTACTAAACAAGACAATTGCTTCAGAGGGCTCCATGCCAAATTCCTCCCGGTGGCCCCAGACCAAGCATGCCCCAGTCATGTGCAGAGAGGTCTAGACCTTCCTAGACCTCCAAAGTCAACCCAAATCAGGCATTTTAGCATTATTCAAAGCTCTGAGGACCAAGCGTTTCCACTTGCCCAGCCTTGACCATGCTATCAGTGCTAGGTGCCCTGAAGAGAGCAGGGTAAAGAATCTATCCTAGAGACATCAGAGGTTGTATTCCCACTACCCAGCTGGGTATACAAGGAGGCTGAGCTTTTCAGGTCTCATCTGCAGGCAATGGGAAGCTGAGATCCTCCTCAGAGAAATTCCAGGCAAGAATCTCATCAACTGAAATCCCTTAATAATACACAGGAATTAATGGAATCTGTCTCTCACTGCAAGCTGGAGGTGACAGGGTCTGTGGGGCCTGGCAGGGAAAAAAATCACGGAATAAACTTATTTTAGTCACTAAAATCAACAACAACAAAATGACTCAGAATACCCACAGGGATATGACCTGTTGTGTAAGAAGGCACCATTTTGCCACAGTCTCTTTTTTCTCTCCCAGTTCTGGATTGCTCTTTAAACTCAGGATGGATTAGAGGGTTAGCCTCTAAATAGTACCTCTGGTGCTGCCCCACCACCCAGTCCCAGGAATGGCAATATTCCCTGAACACCACTAGAAATCCAGACCTTCTGCCCCAAATGTCCCGTGTAATGGACTGTCTGTCACAACCTGGATTTCTAACAGCCTAAAAAAATTCTCACAAAACCACTTCAGCACAAGCTGTGGAGGCAGCACTCACTGTTCATCATGGCCAAAGGAAGAGGTCCCCTACCATGGCAAACCACTGCTTTAGGCCTCCTCATTCCAGTTTCCATCATGGCAAATGATGCTCCTGTCCATTCACACAGTCAGAAGAAGACGGTGCAGCAGGGATTTCCCTGCTATTCTATCAGTCTGGATTCATGTGATGTTCAGAAGAAAGGAAGGTGCCCTTAACACATCCGAGATCATATCAAACTTATGGCCCTTGGTTAGTGTGGGTATTATGCTAGAAAAAGAATGGCTGTTGGAGCCCAGTAGTGCAGAGAGAGGGAAGGTTCCAGCACAAGAATATTGTCCTTGATCAGCTGGGCTATGAGATACTTTTTTGGAGCATGGAGTTCTTCCAGCCTCCAGAAAGCAGTGGTAAGTCTTGTTACAGTGTTATCACCTGGCATCTTCCTCACACTGGCTCAAATGCAAACCTAGAAATGCTATGGTGTGGAGGGTCAGCACCCCTGACAAGTGTGCCCAAGAAGTAAGACATAATTCATCAACAGAACTGGACTTTGTCCTCAGCACAGGCACTCCAGGGTGAGACAGGAGACATGAAAAACAGCCACGGAAAGACCCAGGACTGTTGGGTTAGCCTTACTGCAAACAGAAACGCCGTGATGGCCAACCACTCCGAACATACAACCTCCACTCCAAGCTCTCCCAGGGGCCAAGACCCAGTGGACACAAACCAGGTACCACATGGAGCCCATGAGCCACCCACCTTGCACTATTTACAGCCTCTGCAACTACACAACCCGGCTGGAGCTATGGGGCAGTGCCCCAGGACCAGCTCTGGGCTCCAACGGCACAGGAGGATGGAGCTTTCTGCCAGCCACCCTCCTTCTTCTCCTCCTCATGCCATTCCTCTTTGCTAAACCTGAATTTGTCTCCCCATTCTGCTTGCTTTTGAAGAGCCAGATGAAACAGCACCAGATGGAGGTGAGCCGCTCGCCTGCTGAAAGCAACAAGAGATGAGCATTTCCACATGGGCTGTGCGGGAGGGCCGACATCGTGTCAGTTGCAAACCCTGTGCTTACCCGTGACTCAGCTTGAGGCCCAATGGCACACCGAGCACCGCACACAAAATGTCCTGGATCCAAACAGAAAAAGACCCCCAGGGAACTTTCCCCATGAAAAAAAGAGGACGGCTCCTGGCCAGTTTCACTGCTTCTGCTCTTCTCCCTTCACTGGGGCTGCTCAGGATCTGTTCTGCTCCTCTCAAGAGCAGAATCTGGGACTTCTAAAATACAGGGTGCTCCTTACCCTACAGGACATAGGTCACACTGAGGGACACACTGAGGATCTCTGGAGGTATCAAAAAAGATCTTGGAGGACACCCAAACCCTCAAAAACACCTTCACCAGCTCGCTGCACCCACCAGTCCCCCCAGACTGATCAGCAAGCATTCCTGAGACATGGACACCAGCTGTCCACCCTTTTCTAAACCAGCAAGAGGAAAATATGAGAAGGTTATCAGACAACCTCCTCACCAAATCAAGAGAAGTCCATTAGCATGGACTGGGTATCCTACAACTAGCCAGAAGAGCTGAGAACAGGCTGCCCTGGCTTAAGTATGAAAAGCAAGATCTTTTGAGGATATCTAACTGTGATCTCAAGCAAAAATACTGGGCAAAGCTTTCTGAATTTTTCCCAACACTATAGGACTACAGGACTCTCCCAAAGACAACACTATGCAAGTGACTGCAACAGCATGTCACTACTGTAGGCATCCTGCATCACCTGGTTACAAGGACAAGCTGCAAGGAGGCACAAGAACACCTCTCTAAAATCACCTCCAGCAAGTAGGGTGTTGGAAATGTTATTCATTTCAAGGGCAGAGCATTAGAAATCCCCTCATCCCACCTGAGCTGGTTTATCTGCAGAAAATTGTAAGGGAAAGCAGGGATTTCAACACAGTCCAATTCCCACCAGCGCTTTGTGTCACCCTCAATTACAGTCCACAATGAAATACCAAGAAATCGTTCCTTGCGGCCGGCAGAATTAATGGGATCTTTGACTGCAGAGAGCACCAGGCAGTGAACTTGTTCCCTCACCAGCCAAGAGGCACAGTGCAGCTTTCTTCAGAATAAAAGCTGCAATGTCAAAGGATAGTTTAAGGCTTATAAAAGTGACCTGATGTTTCACAGTATTCCAGTCCATAAGAAAGGCACATGATTACTGACCCTTTCCTTTCTAAAGCAATTTATTCCTGCCATAAGCTGATGCAGCAAGAGACTTTATATTCCCACTGGTACCTAGCTAAATTACATGTGGGCAAAACACTGAACAGAAGACAATCAATAATGCAGTTACAAGAAGCTGTCAAATGCTGGGCTGCTGCAAAGTTCCAATAACTGTGCACTAACCCCTTTCTCTTAAGCCTTTGCCTAGGACAGCCACCACATCACGTTCACTTTTAATTAGATGTTAACTCGCACGTTTAATGAGATCACGCTTGGCCAGTTCGTGAATGAGAAACACCTCCCAGCTTGCTGGCAGTGACTGCCCAAAGTAGGCAAAGATGTTTCAGTCTGCTGAAGGTAGTTTGTCTTTATGGAAATAACAGTCAGACTGGATTTGCAATCTTTTAAACTGGCAGAAAACTCATCCTTACAGAAAAGTAAAGATTTTGTTAACTCCCTGTCGTGGCTCATCCCAGGTCCAAAGACCAAGAGTTGTATGATGGAGCATGAGGATAGAGCACCAGGACAGGGAGAGAGTGGAGCATGACTGTCACTAGATCAGCTCAGCAGGGATGAAAGGAACCAAGAATAATCTGCACAACATGTTAGGACCCCCAGAAGAGTTTTTTCCTTCTCTCCCAAGTCCATTTCAGGAGCATGTACCATGGTTAGCCTCCAAATCCTACAGCACACTCAACACCCGTCAAGCAGCATCTTTCTGCATGGCACACAGCAAAGGAACAGGTAACGCAACTCCCTCTACCAGGCAGACATTGGGCACTAACACAGCTTTCTCCGCAAGGCTAATGCCATCAGGTAAAGCCTCACTCTTTCACTGAGGACAAACCCACCTCTTCAGGCAGATGCAGTCAGCAAAGACAAGTTGGAAAGCAAAGCCCAATGTGTTGCTGCTACAGGACATCATCAAAACTGGACACACACACTGATTCAGGCAGCATCCTCCCAAGGAAGAGACAAGGGTGAAGATGGGTGAAAGCAGTAGTGGAAGTGCATGCAAAGGCAATGGCTTTGCATCTCTGATACAGAACGGATCTGCTAAGCAGCCACTGGATTGAAGATGCGTATTTCACCCTGATTCAGGGAAAGAAAGCAGGAATTCTTTCACCTGGAAACTCAGCACACCACCAAGCTCCGCCCTCCTCCATTAGCATAAAAGCTTGAAAAGCACCATAACATTTTACATTGACCTTCCTCTTACTCTGTCAGCCTAGAGCAAAAGTTCTTTCCTGAAGGAATCACAGACCCAGGAGGGAAGGCAGATGTGGCCAAGCTCAGAAAGCTGGAATTGCCCAATCCAAGCAGAAACACAAGAAAAATACTGGACAAACTGCTGTTCCTCCTTGCTCCTTAGTGCTGAACACGTGACCAAGCAAAGCAGGTACAGGAGTACTGCTGGTCACTGGGATGAAACCCTGCCTTCACAAATCCAGCTGTTTGTGGACAGCAGTGACAGCTGCCTACCAGGCAGATAAATTAGTCCCAGCTAATACTGTAGCCAGGTCTAGAAGAAAGAAACACAAACACACCTCTCGCATTCCAGTTTTCACTGTTTTGCCTCCCAAATTGTTTATCCCAGCTCAATTCCTGGATGTGGATAAAACAAACGACATGGACTTTCTCACAGACAGAGCTTCTTGCTGTTCCCTTGACAAATACCATGCTCAGTGAGCATGAGCCTGAAACACAGAGGAAAGGAAACAACTGCAAAGGGCAAGAAGGAAATAGATCATTTGCCAAGGGACAGGATGAAAACACGTTCCTCCTTTGGGCCAGAGCCTTGAAATCTTCCCAGGCTTCCCCCTCCCTCCATACCACCATTTTCACACAACCACCAATCCCAACACAGCAAAGCCTAGTGGGACTGAGGCAGGAGGTAGCGTTATTTTCAAGACGCTGCTCTACAAGATGTTATTTATTGTCTTAATACTTAAAGATGACAGTCAGTGCAGGGCCCAACAGGTTACCTCTTTACCAGACACAACTGCCCCAAAGGAGCTTCGAGACCTGGTCCACCTGGCAAAGCCCCAGAAGCAGTGAGGACAGATGAGCTGTGTGGGTTTTCTTCATTCATGTATTATCCTTAGAGCTATTAGTAACTGCATTTCACTTTTAATATTTTTTCCAAGGCAAGGAGCTTTGCAGACTTTTGTTTTATCCTGGGCAGAGCCGCTCTAGTGGTTCTGGAGATAGGTATTAACAGACTCCTGCGGATTTGTTTCTTACAGTTGGCTTCTCTGATGTCTAATAATGTCCAAGCATGCTTAAGCCAGCCTGAACACTTGCTTGCAGCACTTGGAACTAACCTCCCTCCTGCTCCTGTGCTGCTGTCTCAAAAGGCATCTAGCATGGGATGAGGGAGACACAGCCTAGCTCTCCTCTACCTCTCGCCCACTTCTGAGCAAAACAGTGCCCTTCAGGATGTTCATTGCTGTGTTAGACCTGGCCAACCTGACTAACAGGGGCAGAAGTTGTGGGGGCAGAAGGACAGATACACACATGCAGATTGTGATGGATGCTTCGTTTCCTTATAAAAGCAGGAGAAAAGCAGGAGTCTTCTTGGCAATTCAGTGGACATGAAAATTGCGCTCGTAGCAGTACTGGCATGGTTTTCAAGTTGCTGTTAAAATTCCACTTATATTATGCTACCTCCAGCCTCAGAGTCTTCTGTGTTTTGGAGCAATACATTAAACTGTCTTTTAGCAGCTGCCCGCCAAGGGGAAATGGAGGTTTTGACATTTGACCCGTAAGGAAGGATGTGTGGCATTTGGGGCTACCCAAATAAGGATTTTAGCTGGATGCTAAAACAAGCTGTGTTTTTAACAGTTAACTGTTTTGACGCTGTTTCTATATCATAGGAGTTCAAAGTGGAGTCCCTGACCAGGTAAATGAAGCAACCCCAGTCCTGCATGTTCAAGTTTGCCTGGGGCCACATTCTTTGCACAGCTCTTTCCATTTGGAAAGGTTACTTTGCACTGTCATGGACTAAAAAAAACCACATTTGTTTTAATAAAGAACTGAGATTCCAAAGCAGGACTCAATAGCCAGCAGTGGGTTCTGAGGCAGATCCCTCGGAATTAGTACAAATATCCTAACAACAAAATAAAACAGTACTACAAACCCAACTGAACTACACTGCCAAAGGGAAAAAGATAATTCCCTTAACTGGTCAGTTTTGAACAGTGGCTCAAGAACCTTTTTTTCAGAGTGGAACAAATTTTATTCCTAGGACCTTGTCTCCATTAGAAGAAAATGGATGATTTTCAGCTATTCTCATAACTTGGGCAAGACAATTTTGGACACTGCTGAGACCGCTAAGATCTGCCCTGATCCATCTCCTAGCACAAGTTCCTGTCATGGAACAGTACTGGCACCCTGCGGCACCTTGCCAGTTCAGGACATTGATCAACCAGAACACCACTGACTTGTTTCCTGGGGCTGGCTTTCTGCAGGATTAGCTCTGAATCAGCCTACTCTGACACAAGGTGACATCTAAACCCAGCAGAAGGAAGCGAAAAGGACAAGAGCTGGACAAGACCATGCAAGTCCCCAATTCCAGTTCATGATGGCCAAAGCAGAAGGCAGCATCCCCACCCTCCAGCTGAGATTGGAGAGGCTGAGAGGCCCCAGTGATACCTGAAACACCTCCCAAAGCATGTTGTGTCTCCAGGACCCATTCAGACCTGAGCCACCCTAACCTTGCTTGAGGAGAAGGTGGCTATCAGCAACTGGGACATTATCTGTCAAGAAACAGACTGCTAATATGATGTACAGACAGCCTTTACTCTGCTCCCTATGTCCTGGTGGACTTCAGGCACATCATTTACTCCATCTGCAAAACAGCATGCCGATCTCTCTGAGGTGCTGAAAGAATAAACACGCTTGAGACTGGCATGAACTCTGCGAGCTTTGCACACACAATAACAACCCTCTGTCCCCAGTTCAGGCAGTCCCAGTCAGCCATTAGGTTACGTGAAGTTTGTTACCTGATGACCTGAAATAAACTGTTAAAGACTGTGGTCCAGTGGCATCAAAACTATTTTAGAGGCCCTGATCCTTGGAGGTGCTGAGCCTCCGTCTTGCTCCCACCATTGGTGGGAGTTCATGCACTCGTCTCCCCAGAGGATACAAGTTCTCAGCCTGATTTCCACAGACTGCTGCTATTTAGTTCCAACATTCCCAACATCTTCAAAATACCCAAAGCCTCTTGTGCAAAGAGCAACATCCCCTGCTTCCTAGCTACATGGTGGTTTATGTTACTTTCCGCCTACAACCATTTCAGGATTGGCTTTACAGACCTAAGTGGAAGACTAAACAATGCTGGAAGCCACAGCAGGAGAATTTGTGGAGTATTATTCCTTGTTTCATTTGGGCAATCCTTCTGCCTCTCATCAGGGACAAAAAACTTGCCAACCTCTTAATTTAGGAATAGTGAGAGCTCAGCATTCCAGTCCTGAACCAGCTAAAGGAGCCTTTTCAAGCTGGAAAGGGGAAATGGGGCAAATACCTTTAAGCACATTAAAAAAAGAAAAGTGGGAAGGAAAAAAAAAAAAAAAAAAAAAAAAAAAAAAGAGCCTCAACACCTGCCTTTTGCAGGCAAAAACCTGCTCTTGGGGCACTCTTGAAACTGGCCCGACATCAGCATTTGAAAGCAGATTCCAATCCCTGCTCTTTTGGGTGCCAGAGTCCTTTCCCTGTCACTGCTTTAAACAAAAAGCAAACTCTCCCTAGTATATGCTTTGTAGGCATGCTGCAGATGGAAGCACGAGTCTGAACAGAATAGTATCACGTGAAGCTGGCAGATTGTGTTTTGTTTTTGTTGGGGGTTTGGTTGTACTAGTTTGGGGGCTTGGCTTTTGGGTTGGTTTTTTTCTAATGGCTACAACAACCTGTTAAAAGTTCTGTCATCTGAAGAGAGCGAACCCTTTTCTGGATGTCCAAGATCCTTTGCCAAGACATGCTGAACTCTGAATATTCCAGCTGCATGTTTCACATCATGCTGGTTAAGGATGTGCCAGTATTTTTATTATTAACCCCCTATGGACATTACAGAGCACCACATACGTTGAAGTGTTCTTAAACTGCGCTATTTATGTGTGCGTGTATTACACATATAGATACGGTTAAATAAATCACACCCATTGTAACAGAATAAAGACAATAATATCAAGCAAAATACTCAGTCAAGTAACATAATTCTGAAATAAAGTCCATAAAATAAAAAAAAGCATCATCAACTCAGCAAGTCACCTCCCCACCCATCACTGCAATGCTCTCTCTCCCCTCACCCCAACTTCTTGTAAAAGCATAAGCTTGGAAGTCAGCGCCAGATTCCTTAAATCTACATGCCACTGGCTTCTTCTAGAGTGTAAAATTCACTCCCTTGACACTCATATTCTGTAGTCAAGCAAGATTTCACATCAACTTGTTCTCCAGACTCCCAGCTCTCCACAGCCCTTCGCAGCCGGGCAAAGGAGGGGGAACAGGAGTGGGGACTGCAGCATTCGCAGCCTGGGTGCATGGAAGCAGCATCTTGCAACGCCCGATGTTCTCCCTGCTGCTGGCTTTTCTTCACTCCCCTCTCTCCATCTCTCCCCTTCAAGCAGACCAGGGAGCACAGGTACCCAGAGCAGCATGCACAGGTACCTGGCTATACTCCCATCCTCCTGGGAAGCGAAGCCAGGAGGTACAGACTGGTTCAGAGCACTTTTCAATAAAGCTTCAACAAGAGAAAGGAGGGAATTCAAAGTTGTGCTGCTGCACTAGTTATGCAAAGAAGGGTCAGAGCCCCAGTCACAGTCAGAGGAGCAAAGCCAACAAGGAGGCAGAAGGCAAGGAGGGGTGATTTCAAAAGAGAAAGTGCTGGTTTCTGCTCCCAGACCTGATTCGGCAATTTTCAGCATTCCAGGGAAAGGGAAAGAGCTTGCGGCCGATCGCAAGGGAGAGAAGGCAGTAATAAAACCCAAGCTCTGCTGTATCGGCATCCCCAGGAGCGCTCCCTCCCACACACATTACAGCAACAGGTCAGGAGCCTGTCGGCGTCCCCGTCCTCGGGGCTGTGCCCTCGGGGGATGCTCCTCTTCTTCCGGCACCCGGTACCTGGATCGGGGGGAACAGAGGGGGCCCACAACCCTCACAGGAGCGGGCAGTGGCCACCGCAGCTCCGAAGTGGGCTCTGCTGGGAAGGCACCCACAGGGAACGGGCTCCCCACAGAGCAAAGCCCCGCAGCCCCTCAACCACCCCCTTCCCACCAAGCAGCACATGGTCCTCCCACACTGCTGCTCCCCGTATGTTTGGGGGTCCACCACCCCCCGGAGTAGTTTTACGCCTCCAACCCCAAATTTGAACCTCCACCTCTCTCTGCTCGCTAAGGGCCTCCACTCCCATCAACTGCATCTCCCCGAACTTCACCCTTACCTGCCCACAAGGGTTTTCTTCTCTCGAAGACCCCAACCTGCCCCCCGCCCCGGGGAAGTCCCTGCATTGCCCCCGCTGCACCCCACCCCTGGGATTCCTGCCCCGTGCCAGGAAACCTCTCTAACCTCAGGGGTAGCTGCACTCCCAAAAAACCCATTTTCCCCTCTCCCCCAAGGACGCACTCACGTCCCTTTGCCCCTCCATCGCCCTTTTCATTCCTGCCCCCGTGGTCCCTCCCTGGACTCTTCCCTCTCCCGCAGGGATCCCCCTTCCCTACCCTCCCGAGAGGTCCCTCTGCCCAGGGAGTACACCCTTCAGACCACCCTTTAGGATTCCGTAGACGTGCCGGTGTCCCACGGCACTGGGTCCCGGGTGCGTGGTGCCCAGCGCCCAAACCCTGTGCACAGCGCACACAACGCACTGTCCCCGGCGCTTGGTCTCCGGCGCCCGCCGGCCGGAGCGCGGCGCGCAGTGCCCTGTCCCTAGCATCAGGTCGCCGGTCCCTAGCACAACGGGCGCTCAGTGCCGCGTCCTCGGTGCGCGGCTCTCCGGGGTCCGCGGCGCGGTCCGCGGGGTGCGCGGAGCCGGGCGGTGCTCACCTGCGGGGCGCTCGGCGCTGACACCGTACTCGGCCGTGTCGCGGCGGCGGGCGCAGGTGCCCTGCCCCTGCACCAGGGCCTGAAGGGGCAGCTCAGCGCCGGGGTCGGGGTAGCAGCGCAAGCCGGCGGCGCAGCGCGGAGTGTAGACGCCGCACGCCTCGGCCTCGAGGCGGGCGCACACCGGGCAGCAGCCGCAGCCCGGCTCCCGCACCAGCTCGGGGCAGGGCGGGCGGGCGGCCGGGGGGCACGCGGCCAGGCGCTCCGCCGTGCAGGGCGGGCAGCGGAACAGCCCCTCGGGCAGCGCCGGCCCCGCCAGCGCCAGCGCCGCCGCCGCCGCCGTTACCAGCAGCCGCGGCCAGG
>WYDI02032845.1:28285-71187 GCA_009867235.2 Psittacus erithacus
TCGGCCCCCCGGCGGCGCGGCACGGCGCGCAAAGGAGTGGAGCCGAGCGGCGCGGCGCGGCGCGGCACGGCACGGATCAGCGCGGTGCGGAGCGGAGCGGGGCCGGGCTCGTCTCGGCGCCGCCGGGTCCTAGAGCCGCCCCCGCGCCCGCCCCCCACCACCACACCTTCCCCGAGGGGCTCGGGGCGGCCTCGGTTGGAAGAGAGGGGCCACCCCAAGGCGGAGACGGGATCAGACCCAGAGGGGGTCGGGGATGCCCCAAAGAGGAAACGGGGGTGTGAAACTGAGGCAGAAACACCTAGTACAGGCAGGGACGGAGATCCTACCCCACAAGAGGGTTGCGGTCCTTCCCCACAGGGACAGCCAGTGCCTGGGGGAAACTGGGTGCGCTCCACACCCCCAGAGAGACCCGAGATCTGGACTGGAGCACAGGTGGGGGCCCATGCTCACCCCGTTGCCCCAGAACTGCCAGGCGAGCCACAAACAGCAACGTTTCAGGCCAGGTCCCACCATGGAGATGGGGGAATAAAACCTGGACTCAGGGAAAGTCCCACCATCCAGCCCGCCACCAAATGCTGGGCCTAGGAGTCACCCTGCCTCCATGGGAGCTGGATCCTGATGTCAGGTGGGCCCCTTCGGAGACGCACGGTTGTATGTCCATAGGCCTGCCTGCATCTGTAGCCTGGCTCCCCACAGGGCATTTGCACCCTCAGACCACGCCCATCTGCAGTAGGCTCAGTATCTCGCTACAGCAATGCCCCACGAGGGTGCCTGAAACCCGGGGTACAACTGGGATTTTGGTGTCAAATACCCATTTCAGACCTCATCTCTCCCTGCTGCTCGACTGTCACAGGCTACACAGAGGATTTTAAATACAAGGGGTATCACATAGAGGTGACTTTATTTCACGAATAAAAAACATTAACAACAAAGCCAAGGGAATGCCGCCAAGCTACTGAAGCTGAGAAACTCAGTATTGTTGTGGGGTTGTATGGTTAAAGCCAGGCGCTGAGGCACCCTGAGTTCCCTCAGCCTCCAGAATGTCAGCTTTAGGGCATTTAAAGTTAACGCTTGCTGCTGTTGTTTTGTGTTGGTTTGGTTTTGTTTTTTCAAATTATGAAAAATACAAAATGCTGCTGTTGATGACTTCTGTGGCACAACTTTCAGCACAGGATTACTCATGGCCATAGAGTTATACAAGATGTTTGTTTGTGGGCTCAACAAGCATAGGGTGGGATGATGGTCTGCAGCATTCCATACACCCCATGAAATGCCTGTGCTACATCCTGTGAAATGCCTGTGCTACATCCTGGGACCAAGCATGCTGTCCCAGTAACTTATGTTTTACAAGAGTTTAACCAAGCATGGTCCCTTTCTCTGGCTGCCCATCATGCTGCAGATACCTCATTGTGGAAGAGCTGCCTGTTCATTTTCCTTTTTAAAACATACCATTGTTTGTTTGCACCTCGCTCAAGCTGGGCGGTGATTTTAACCATCCTTGTTTCACTTCTGGAGGAATCCAGTTAGTTTTGGGGTCCCTATGGCAGCAGAACTCACTGCATACAGCACTCATCACTCCGAGCGTGGGGGACTCCGAAACGGCAAACCAACAAAAATGTTTCCCTGAAATTAGAGGCAAATTACAAAGATATTTTTATTTCACTGCATGTTACAGAATCCCCTTTTGTATTACAAAACCTGGATTTTATCCTGAGTGACTCAAAGAAGTCTCTTCAAGAAGATAACAACAACAAAAAAACCCACAGAAAAAAGCTCAGCACAGGCTTTGCATTCGTTACTCCCACAAATTGCAAAGTGGGAAAATGGGAAGCACAGTGCACAAGCAGCCCCTTAAAAACCTTCCTTTAAAACAGATTTGCCAGCAGATGTTCAATAGAAAATGGAGTGAATTATTTTCCCTGCACACTCACGACTTCTCAGGGATGGGGGAAGGAAGCTCTCGGTACCTTTTTTATGATCTGCCGTTGACTTCACTAATGACTCACATTTGGTTCCAATGAGGTATTTTCATATGACTAATGAATCTATATTTGGAGGCGTAAGAGGGTTTGGTTAATTATCTGTTTCAGTCAGTTAAATATTCCAACTATTCAAAGTAGGTTTTCTTCCCGTGGCAAATGTTATGCCCCTATGGTCTGTCTTCTTCTGGTGCTTTAAAAGCAGCCCAGCACTTCGACTCGTACCAAGCTGACATCTGGGTTTCTGCATGTGTAAGCACAAGAGATGGCCTGAACTTAATTATCCAGTGAACCAATCCTGCATTTTTTAGGTGGCCAATAGGTCATTCCCTGAGGGACGATTTAAACCCGATTTTTCAACACGCACTTGATATTTGCAGCGGCCAGTTTTGCTGGGGGCATTTACTGGGATGTCATTAATAACTCCTGGCAGGGGCAAATTCCTTATAAGCACCATTGTGTAGGCTGCCTGTGCACAAATCATTTTTCCACAGGGAGAGCTGGAAATCTGATGAGAGAAGAGAAGGGAGAGAGGAGGGGGAGGGAAGGGGCTCCATCAGCTCAGCTGCCTGAATTGCAGGAGGACATTAAACATAATGATCCTGGAGGGAAAGAAACCGTACGCAGCTCAGATGTGGGAACGAGCCAGGATTTCCTGTTCATATGCCTCTTTAGTAGGTGCTTGGGCTGTGCTCCTTCTTTTATCTCTGTCATTTTCTTTGTCCACCACTGAAGCCATAACACCAGTGCAGATACAACGGATCAGATGTTCCCCTGCCCCTGCTGCTGCAGCCCTCGGCCAGGAGACCTCTCTGTGCTGCTCTCTGACTCAAGCAGAACAATAAAGAAGATTTTACAGCTGTTCTGGGGATGGGAGAGGCGGGGAGGCAGAGGGAAAACAGCTTGAGTGCCCGTGGCCAGCTATAATTTCTCCAGTGGGTCTTTGCTGACAGTTTTAGGATTAACAAGTGAGCTCTGTTCCCAGGCATTTACCCCTCTGGATAAGCTGGCCTGTTTGTTCTCAAGGGTTTATTTTACCCTACAAAATATGGCATTGCCAAACAGATGTAGGTTTGTTCCTAGAAAGGCAAGTTATAGCTGAAGCTGCATCTCACAGAGGCTTTAGCCCTTGGAATTGTTTGGAAATGCTACAGTATTCCTCCAGCCCTTTTCAGGGCAGTTTTTTCCCACAGACGTGCTGGTCGATTCTTTTATGGCTCTGTCCTTTGTCAAGAATGAATTAGGAAAAATAAACTCGCAAACAAAAAGTGGAGGCCCAGTACAGAGATCCTCTTGCTCCCAATGATTAAGAAGTGTTTTACAGCTCTGGGTATGTAGGGGGAAGAAAACAACGTGTTCTGCAGTTATTTTCCCCCTCATTTTTAGGTTGGTGGCAATGGGCGGGGGGAAGAAAGGAAGAAAAAAAAAAAAAAAAAAAAAGGAGGAAAGAAAATAAAACAGTTTTATTACTTTTAAAGGCCTTAATTTCAATAGACCAACACAAAGTGCTTTATGGTGAGTGCTGCAGAAAGCCTTCCGTATCCCACAGCTGGCATGGTGAGGGGCAGGTGATGAGGAGGGGAAGGCTGAGAGGAAGACTGCGAGGATGTGTGCTGGGCCTCATGTGGGTATCTCGTGGTCAGGATCTTGTTTTCTTGCTGGAGATTCTGCAAATGTTGGCCATGAGTAAGAGTTTGCCACTGACTTAGAGTGAAAGAGGGCAGGGCAGCAAGGGGTCGGCCCTCTGGCACCCCATCCCTCCCCAGGGATTGACAGGGGACATGCTTTAAGGTCAGGGTCCGTTGGTGGTTACGGCAGAAGGAGCTCTGCCAAAATCCCTATCTTCTGCACGGGGGACCTCAGCTCCCCTTCAAAAGGAATAAAGTAGCCTTAAAATCCAGTTACGGAGATGCCAATTATGGAAACGTGTGTGCTTTCATGGTCTCAGGTGATGCCCTGCTTTTGTGAGCCAGCACTTTTTTCCCCTCAGCAGCAGTCATGCTGCCAGAGTTTTGGGGGTCAGATCTCCACCCTGTACACTCTTGGAGGGAAATCCCACAAGCCCAGCTCCTCTTCAGTAGGCTGTCATTTGGGACACAGCTCCCTGTCCCTCCCTACGCGTTCCCTACCGCCATAAAGTCCCTGACACTTCAGCCCCATGCTACCTTGCCCACCAGCCACGGAAGCAGGGAGGGTGAAACTTAACCTGCCTCCAGACACCCGTTCAGCATCTTTGCCTACTGAATCAGGGTACTGGGAGTGAGGTGAGCACTGCAGGGAGGAGGGAGGCACTATGAGCCCCACTTGATCCAGCCTGCTTCTAGTGCTAGTTGCTCTCCAAGGCAATCATGCTGAAAATGGCAAGCTTTCAAAGAAAATAATGGCCCAGAAATAAGTTCCCAGCATCACCTCTTCTTCCTTTTGCTTACCCATCAGGCTTGGTAAGCAGAAGTGGGTGAACATGGAAGCAGGAATTGTCCTCAACTGAAATGAAGCTCATGTTTTCTCACTTGGAGGAATGAGAGGGCTCATTCCTCTTGTCCTTCCTTCCCACCAAAACTCATCCAGCATTTTTCATGCTTCCCTCAGCATTTGCTCTCTGGAGCTTGGTTGTCTCTGGTGTAAGGAGTGTGGGTACTCTGCGACCTCCTGCGGCTCTGGTCCACACCTTAGCTCTGCTGTTCCACAGGTCACACTCAGATGTAGGCCTGAACCTGCCTGATGCCCCAGGCCCCCCTCTCCATCCTCAAATTGCTTTCCCCAGGTGCATCAGCCTAGCCAGAGGTCAGATGTCAGCATGAGGTCAATTATAGGCTGCTTTCTTTACATTTACCCTATCTGAGATGGTTTTAGAACAGCCCTAAACACACTACCTGTGAGCCAGATCCAGTAATTACAAATGCTTTGGAGTGATCCAGGCTAGTTTGTCTAGGTTTCTCCAGCACTGATTAGAGATCAGGAGAGCTAAAACCACCCATTAGCCAGAAGGCATAAAGCAGCAGTGGTTTTCATACCTGCACTCTGTCTCTCAGGCACTGCTGCTCTCCAGTAATGGTGCAGGGGAGGGAGGAAGGGTGCCATGAGTTTGTCTGGCCTGCAGTTACCATACATAGCAGATGATTGTAGATTTGGATACGCTGGTAGCCAGACTCCTTGCTCATCTATAAGCATCCCTCAAAGATGCTTTCACTAGTCTCAGGTGTTCAAAGGCAGTTTGAAACCAAGCAGCTGACCAGAAGAAGATAATGCAAAAAGGGTTAAATATTGACTTAGGCTGGTCAGGCACAGTGACTTGGCTTATAGGGAAGATGAAACAAGAGCACAGAGGATTTGTGTGGAGATTGTTCTTGCCTTCAGCAGCTACAAGGATTAATTGCTTGTTGGAAGAGGACCTGCTGAAGATGAAGGAGATGTGGCTGAGGGAGAAGGAAGAGCCCTTATCTCAGTCCAAAGTAGCATCACATCTTTGCAGAGATACTTTTCCTTTAAACAAATCTCTGTTTGAAGTGGGCCTTGGGTGGCTGAAGGGCCTGGTACTACCCACTGCTTCTGTATTAGCTTCTCAGTTGCAGTTTTCAGGATATGAGCAGAAGGTGACCTCTTTGCAAAGACCCAAAAACTTCAGCACTTTTTCAGACATCACAAAATCCCAGCCCTAACCTATAGGGAACAGGATTAATACTCTTTGGGTTTGGTGGCTAACAGCCCCTAGCTTCTTACCTTAGGACCTGCTCCTTTGGCCTCAGAGACCTTCCCTCTCCAGGCCCCTCAACCCTGATTTCCCTTCACTGGTAGTTCTCCCACAAACTCACAGGCCTAGGCATAAGAGCCACCATGACACTTACACCTGCTGAATCCTCCAGTGTGCAGTTTGGTTTCCATCAGGATTTAGATTGCCCAGATACAAGTTGGATTCAAATCTGTTTGTTTCAGTGAGTCCAGATGCTACAGGGTCCAGCTCCTGGGAGAGGGCTGGAACAGCCTCCCAGCCCTGAAACACAGTGGGAATGAGAAACGGGCAAGATACCCTGACAAATATGAGAAGCCAAAGATCCCTCTGACATTTACATTGACAGGCTTTCCCTCAGTGCCTGGTACCCCTTGAGCAGGACAGTGAGATGAAAGCATTTCAAAGCTCACATAGATGCTGAAGAATTTTATTAGCAGCATCAGCCAACATTTCCACTTGCTTTGTATTTGCTGTTGGAAATGTAATAACAGCTTTGGAGAACCTACTCAGGAGAGAAAACAGCTCTTTCCTAGGCACCACGCTGGGATACTGCTTTGAGTAAAACATTGCATGCAGGGAAGGAGTGAAAAGGGGCTGCAGCCCCAGGAGGCGCAGGGGTTGCTTACACGAGCCCACAGAAAATGCTTCAATGGAACAGGACGAAGGAAAAGAAAGTGTGGTGTGACTACATATGAAGAAAAGACTCCAGCTGCTGGTTTCTAGCTGCCTATGTCAAAGCCTCCTCAGGGAAGTAACTTTATTCGTCCCCTGGGACAAATAAAACAAGTACTGGAAAAAAATACAGGCAATAGTCTTGTGCTGGCTAGGGACAAGGCAGACCATTCAGATTTTAACCCAAAGCACAGAGTTCTCCTAGGGAAAGAGAAGTATTTGAAGGTGCACTGACACTTAACCTCTAACACAAAGGAAACCCCACGCCCCTGCAACCTCTTGGCTACTGAGGAACAGGAGCTACTCCAGGACTAGTGAGCATGCAGGCTGTGCTGCCTTTGACCTCCTACCAACTCCTAAAACAAAAATTTCCCCAGTCCTGTTTCCCTGGTCCTGTGTCAGCACCTCTCTTGGCTCTGACTCATGTCTGGAGATGTGGCCAAGGCAGAGGGAGATCCAAGAGCTGGGGGGACGAAGCATCTTGCAGAAATAGGTCCTCATCTCACAGCTCCCCTGGCAAGCTCTGTCACTGCTCAGTGATAAAGGCAGAAATTATTCTTAGGGCATCTTGCAGCAACATCGATTCTGCCTTTCTGCCTTCAGGCAAAACCCCTTGTCTTCCTCAGCAACAGCACAGGAGAAAGACTGAGGAACCAGCCCCATGTGTATTTTTCTGCTCACAGTTACAAATGAACATCTCTGGTGAGCATCACAGCCATTCAACTGATAATGGTACTTAACTAAGAAATGAGCAGAAAACCACAGGGCCTCAATTCAGAGTATTTAATCATATGCTTTAATGCATGCTACCTGTCAAGGCAGGTGTGGGAGGGGGTGATCTGGATGATCTCACTCCATGGCAACGCAATGAGCCCTCCTGCAGTGTTGCAGCCCTGCTGAGACAGCCAGGCAGCCTCGCAGGTGGGCTCCCCTTGAGGACTCTCCTGCAGCAGCAAAGCGAGTCTTTCCATTTCTTCAGTATATTTATCCCTACCAGCCTGTGAACACAAGCAGTGACACGCAGCCCACAAGCAGGACCTCTTCTGCAACCTTCTGCCCAAGAATCACTGTTTCCCCTCTGGATCCTCAACTGATTCTTGTTACACAGAAGGAGCTGGACTAACAAGCTCTCTCCTTCCTTGCTGACATGGACACCCTGCCAAAGAAAACGCATGACAATAGTAACAGAGATGGGCCACCACTGCCCAAAGCTGTATATTCCTTCCACCTCAATAAAAGGTCCCCTGATGACCGCAAAACTGTACCTTCTGGAGCCCCCCACCACAAGCAAACAAATGCTGTGCAAAGCAGAGGGTTAATCTAAAGACTTCCAGAGGTCCCCTTCAGAGCTGGAAAAGGTTGCTCAGGGTCTGTTCTGGTCTAGTATTTAATAACTGCAGGGATGGAGATCCCACAGCCTCTCTGGGCTAAACTACTCTCCCTGTGAACTTATTTTCTTTTTATCTCTTCCATCAACTAGTCCCTGTTGCTCCTTCCCTTTCCATGGTGCCCCTCCAAGAGGAGGCCTGTTCCATCCCTTATGAACCCTCCCTTCTGAAAGTCAAATACAGCAATTAACTGTTGCCCTTTCCAGCCCGCAGCCTCTCCTCATCGCTTGCAATCACATGCTAGTTATTAACCAGACCTTTTATTAAAGATTCTGGTGTCTCACTTAGCAGTACAGCATGATTTTAGGTTTATAGCTCTTTGTCTATTTCCAAGAATATTTTACTGGCCTAATGCACAAAGCTACTTCAACCTTAAAATGAAGCCATCTCTGCTGCAGAATACAGCTTGCTAATTAACCCTTCACAGCATGACCACCAGCATAGCCCAATGAAAGGGCAGAGGGCTTTTAGGGAGAGAGCAGGAGGGATCCAGATCATGGGTTTGCCTGGACGTCAGAGCTATAGGAGCCAAGCTCTATCATATTGCCCTGAAAGCAAGCAGACATTAAAGACAAGGACGCTCCCACACAAATAAACTAAATTTGGATATTAAGTGCAGCCCCACTCTGCAAAGCAGCTCTATAAAAATGTCATTGTGGGACTTCCTGTTTATTGTCTCTCTTAGACTCCAGATGAAATCCATTCCACCAAAAAAAGCTGTTTACTTGAATGCAGGTTCTCGTCCCTCATCCACCAGCTCTGAAACAGAGTCCAACTCTACATCCCCAAACCTTATGCAACATCCTGGCTTTTGGTATATCCACCTAGCCAGAACCTGCTAATTGGCTTTCTTGCCCTATACTGGATCCATACTTCTCCTTCAGCATCTGCCTTTCCCATGGATCACTGCGTCCCGCGGGCACTGCTGCTGTGGCTGCAGGGGGGTATGGGGAGCAAGCACAGGCCTTATCTTGAGCAATAAACCAGCTACTCACTTTTTTACCTGTGAGCTGGAGTAAAGCCTACTTACCTTCATTGTTGGGATTTTCCAGAAGAGCCTAAGAGAACCAGTTCTGTGCACTACAGGCATTCAAAGGCAAATGAATACTCGATTTCCTACAGCATTTTTAACCCTCCCAGCCTGCAGCAAGTAACAGCCCAATCCTGGCCCTTTAAAGGAAGCAAATACACAACAACTCGTGCTGGTTTTCCACAGTGTCTTTTGAGAGCTGAACCACACTTTAAAGCACTTTGATGATGAGCACACACTAATTTGTCCTGAGAACAAAGAGAGAGCACTCCCCTTCAAAATAGGAGAAATAGCTGCTTTGCTTCAAGCTTGTTTGTTTTGGGATTTTAATTTTAATTTGCTTGTTAAACCTCATCCAGGTCTAAGGGTGAACACTGCACATCCCCAGAAAAAAAAAGGGGACTTGGTTAGGTCAGTTTTGTCCGGCAGCACATGGGAGCACCAGCTAAAACAGTAACAGGTAGCAGTGTGAATGTATGGAGGCACTGTAGAAGTAAAGGATAAGCAGGCACACTTTGAACAATGCCTGTGCACGCCTTGGGCAAACTGCTCCTTGCTTATAGCTGTCATGCTGGGGAAACAGCTGATTACTTTTCCAGGTAATCAGCTTTCAAGACCCCAGGGGTTGTGATACAAAGTGGACCAAAAGAAGAGGAAAATGTCTTCCAAAACAGCAGGAGACAGACACAGGAAACAAAAAACATACAAAAAGTATCTAGCCACTTTAGTGAGGCTGAAAAATAGTTAAAAACTTTGAATATAAAGTCATGCCAGTACCAATTTGGGTACCACTGTAGCAAAGAATAAAATATGGTGCTACTGGCCAGGAGAAATGGCAAGATGCAGCCAGGTGAAGAGGCGAAGAAAGGGTTGGATAATGTAATCTCGTCTGCTGAGAGCCCAGAGCAGTCCCTAACCATCTTTCCCTGAGCAGTCTGCGGGGTTTGCTGCTCTGGGCTGACCTGAGGAGCGCAGGAGGGGTGGCAGGATAGGGCTGCTCTCGCAGCAATCTTGCTTGCCCTCTGCCGGGTGCCAGAAGCTCGGCGAGCACAGCCGCGTACTCAGAACACCAGGGCTAAAATCAGCTTTTCTCCAGCTCACTGCTGCATTTCTGCAGAGCTCATGCACTGAGAACTGCAAGGGGAAGGAGTAGGGAAAAGCTGAACTTAAGGCATGGCACAGCTAGAAATTGCAATGCATACAGGAAGGGATGGAGTCGAAGTTAAAAGAAGGAAGAAACATCTTCCTCTGGTTACATGTACCTCTCTGAATTGCCCAATGTCTCAATGAAACAAGCTTTTTCTAGCTCAGATTATCAAGATTTGGGTGTCTGTCTTCCTGAAGGAGGTTAACACTGCTTTCTAGCACTGTGCAACATGCCTGGAAGAGCAAGAGGTGGATGTCAAGAGGGTACTGCCATCCTTCTGTCCAAGCAGGACTGCGCTGTCCCATGGAGAGGAGATGGGGGCACAGCTGGAGCTATGAGAAGACATCCAGCTTTCAAATTCCTCCAGTGTCCTCCAGTTTAAGATGGCATAGAGATAATTTTCTTCTTAGTAGCTGGTACAGTGCTGTGGTTTGGGATTTAGTATGAGAATAATGTTGATAACTCACCGATGTTTTAGTTGTTGCTAAGTAGCACTTACCCAAAGTCAAGGACTTTTCAGTTTCCCATGCTCTGCCAGGGAGGAGGGGCATAAGACGCTGGGAGGGAATAGAGACAGGACATCTAACCCAAACTAGCCAAAGGGGTATGCTGTACCTACCAAAGAATTTCATGCTCAGTATATAAACTGGGGGGGAGCTGGCCAGGAGGCACAAATCTCTGCTTGGTGTTGGGCTGGGCATCAGTCAGCAAGTGGTGGGGAACTGTAGTGCATCACTTGCTTTTGGGGGGCTTACTTCTCTCTTTCTTTTTGTTGTGTCCCTTTTCATTAGTGTTGTTGTTACTGTTATTATTATTACTTCATTGAAAGTATTAAACTGTTCTTATCTCAACCCACAGGTTTTACAGCTCTTTCTGATTCTTCTCCCTGTCCCATCGGGTGGGAAGGGAGTGAGCAAGCAGCTGCATGATACTTTTTGGCTGGAGTTAAACCGCAACAACCAACCACTTAGCCACTGCAGAAACAACCCCGAGCCCAGTGGCTTTGTGGGCCAGCCCAACCAAGCAAAGCATAAACACAAAAGATCTCCTAGGAAATAGCTTCTGCTTCTCTTAATTTCATGGGACAGGTCAGGGCAGGGAGCTGCATGGGAGCCAGCCAGGATTCCTGTATACACACACCACCAACAGCCTGCACATGAGCTCCCACAAGGCTTAAATCATAGTCCATGAGAAAACATCAGCTTCTCTAGACAAACTATTCACATCAAAAAAACCCAGTGGTAATGACAAGCACCTGGAGAGGTTTGACAGCAAGCTCAGCATGATCCACATGGCACTGTGAAATCCTCCCAGACAGGTGGAGTCTCTCTTAGGACACTGCGCAGATCCCTCACTGCTAGTAATGCACTGGAAAACCCACCCTGGTGTAGCAGAGACAGGACCCAACCATGTGGCTTTGTGTACCCAACACTGCTGCTTGCAAAATCACCACCATTGCTCTCTACACTCACTTTTCCCCCTCAAAAGCAAGTAGATGCTTCCACTCCAGCATGACAGTAACCTCTCACATGAGGACAAAGGGTGTCACCACATGCACATTGCCATTTTGCCAATAAACACAGTCATTACTCAAAGAAGAGCAAAAGCACAGTGAACAGTATGAGGACCTCAGTAAACCAGTTCACCACATTGTCCTGAACTGGGAAGAGCTGTGAGAGATCAGCCTGCCAAACCCTCCACTGGAGTCGTTCCAATTACCCAAGGCAGTCAGGATAGTGCAGCTTGGCTAGGAAGCTGATGGGATGGGGCGTATACAGGCAGCTGGACTTCCTCTTTGTCTAGACTGATTTGGGGGCATTGTTGCACTCTGTGGCTCTCCGCAGGCACCTGGCAGCATGGCAGTGGCCTCTGCTGTCCCCTGCAAAACCCAGCAGCCAGGGTGGAAGAGGCTGTGTGCATGACCCTGAGGGGAACCAGTCTGCAGCTGGGCCTGGGTGCTGAGCTGCTCTGGCTGGGGATCAGGCAGTCTGGCTGCAACCTCTGTGCCCAGCTCTGAGAGCACAGGCAGACAAACCTGCTCCATCATTGCTCTGTCCATACCCTGTTCTGTACACAACTCATGGATCAAAGGGGGCACGACTACTCTACCTGAGCTCGTCCCCAGAATGGGACTCATCTGCTAGCCACATTAGTCGCACATGAACACATGCCTCACATAAGGCCCGGAGAGCTGTAGCTGAGATGCAAGACTTGGTTCATGTGTTCTGGGTGATCAGAAACACTGCTCCAGTCCTGAGCAGACACCCAGTGCCTGAGCCCTTTGGCAGGTCCTTCAAACATGAGCAGGTCAGAGCTTTGGGTGTCTTGCTTTCAAACCTGCCCTTGATCTGGCAGCATGGATGTCACAGCCAACTTGTGGCTGCTGCAGTCTAGTGTGAGCCCAGAAAGTTTAACAGGGCTGTGCTTCACACTGGGACAATAAAGCCAACATCCTCTGGGACAGCACTGAACTGTCCCCAGGAAGGAGCAGCTCTGCTGGTGTAACTGGACTGGGGACTTCAGTAAGGCTTGCTAAAGCCACTCACAAATCATATCACCCACCACCCCTGACCCACATAGCTCTGCGGGTAAAGTCTGTACCATTGCTCTGGCCAGAAACATTAGACATAACAAATGTATTTTTAAAACAAGAGGGAGAAACATTTTTCAGGCCTAGGGGGTAGAGGCTGTTGGCTTGAACTGCAGGAGAAAGTTCAAGGTCAAATGCTCCTGTATGCAAACCAGCTCCTCTGGCAATGCTTTGCAGCAGAGCCAAGCATCAGTCCCGATTCTAACATCTTCCACACAAGTACATCTCTGCTTGGGGCACACACATACTTCTGAAAAATATCGGGCTGTAAATCAGTTCTGCTCCTACCTGGTAAAGTCCTCAGGGCAAGGACAGTGTCCAAATAATACCTGAAAACCACATGACAGACAGCCGGGTGATGCTGCCTTTCTCACACCAAGATGCGGGTGCGCTGGCCTATGCTTCTCATTCAGGATCCCAGCAGAAGGTTTGGCCTTCATAACTCTTATCACCTCTCTTGCAAGACTGGGACAGGTGGACAAACAGATCATACATCAGTGAAACAGATCACATTTAAAGCACCTCTGACTCTTCACCATGGCTTCATCCCACTAAGAAGCCAAAATGAAAGACCATGGGCCGCTTTCAAGGGACACCTATCCAAAACTTTCCAAACAGATTGTCCAAAGCCTCAGTATTTGTAGTAGTTATCCCAACCAACCAAAGGGCTATTTTGTGGATTGAGCTCCAGTCAGTTGACAAAAGCAAAAGCTAACACCAGACTGAAGTTCTACCTTGGGCCTCACTGCCAACAGATACAGTTTTATGAGCTGGTTTTCTTGGGGGTTTTTTAAGTATTTTACTCTTCCCCTCATTGGAAGAGAAGCAAGTGGTTGAGCGTAGGGAAGGAAGTGAGGAAGCCCACCCCACTCACAATGTTCTGTTGATCTCACTTACATTTCCCAGTCTGAGCCACAGAGGATACTGCACAAGTCAGATTTGTAAGACAAAGTTATCTCTTAAAATATGTTTAGTTGGGGATTTTGGTGAGCAGTATTTCCTGCAATGAAACCGCCTGTTGTGGGTATACTTCCTCCCCTGAAGAAACGTCCTTGTGTACAGCAGATTAATCACTGTCCCCTGGGCACAGTGTTCCTTCATTTTTATTACAGTATTTTCAGGAAAAATACTGCATCAGGAAATTAACTGCTCTGCAGATGCTAAAAAATGTACTTTGTATGGCTCAAAGCAATCAGCATGGTCATTTTTTTGCTCTACCCATTTTCAGTTCGCTGCCACCCCTGAAAACAACTGAGGAAGGTGCATAGTAGAGGTGCTGCGATTTTCTCCTGAGGTCTTTACATGCTGAATCCTCAACAGAATATTTTTCATGTGCCTGTCCAAAAGCAGCCCACCATTCAAGAGCTCACCTGTGACTTCAAAACACCCATTAACTGCTTTCTTTATAGTGCCCTTCACTGCATAGGTATCCCTCGTACTTCCCAAAGGCTCTGGGGAGGCAGTCACCCTGGGGTGGCACTTGGCAGGCTCTGGGCAGGACTGGGCAGAACCCCGCAGCAGGAGGGGGAAGCTCTGGACATCTCATGGGCATGCACTATCAGCGTGGCAGCATGCCAGAGTCAACACTTGTGCTGACCTTCAGCTGCAAACAGGAAAATCCCGTAACAGACACCGTGCCACAAACATCTGTGCTCTTGCCGCTGCCAGGTGGAATTACTGTAATGGGCTGCTAATTAGCCTACCCCTGAAACCAGTCCAGGGGCAGCAAGTGCTGGGGATTGTGAAGTACAAGAGAAATGGTGGTTGTACTCTCCAATGTGCTCCCCATCTGGGCAGCCCCCACCTGGGCTTTCAGTGGGTCACCTTTAGGCCTCTCAGATCAGGCCCTTCATTCCAGGACTGTCCACTTGAAGGAGATCTGATGTGCTGATCCATCCTCCAGGCTGCCTATAGAGACCCACTAGTGGCTGGGCTGGTCCACAGGGAACAGATTCTCCCCTTGCCAGCTCGCCTTGCCCTACAGATATAGCAGAGATCTCCTTTTGCTGGTGGCTGGTGATGAGAGGGCTGCTCCTGGTGCCAGGTTCTCCTCTGCTGCCTGGCTGTGTGCTGGGACATGCTGGCTTCATATCCAAATTTTTCAAATATTTTGCTTTGTGGTTTTTCATGCAGTGCTCAAGATATTTTGCAAAAGGCACCTTATAAATTGCCTCAATAAATACACATAAAACACCATGTTTAATCCTTCCTTTCACATTCTTCTTTTCATTATTAAAATGTCCCCAACCAACTGACTCCTTCCCCACCCTGTGTTTAGGCTGGTCCAGTCCAACTTGAAATACTTTTGGCTTCTACAGGAAGACTGGAAAATGACTATTTTATTTCAAGGAAGCTTGTTTTGGAGTAAAATCAGGCCTTGTAAATGGTCAAAGCAAAGAATGGCTGCAAGGGCTATCATATCAGGCTCACAAGTAACGACAGCACTGTGGTGTTTTCACACCAAGGGGCCCAGTATCCTACAAGACCTCCATGCACCAGCCCTTCCTAATTGGGGCATCTTGAATGGGAAAAAGTACATACAAAAGAAGAAAAAATTCTCAGGGATAGAGGCTAAAGGGCACCCAGACATGGGTTGAGCAGTGTGGGTACAGCCTTGGGACAGGCAGGACCTGCCCACCCCAATGGTGGGACTGTCTCCCTGTATGGGACAAAAAGGTGCCTGATTGCAGTGAATGACTTCTCGAAGGTGAGTTCAGCACCTCCAAAAATCAGGTCAGGTGGGCACTGGTCTGGAATTAACTTTAGAGGAAGATCCATCAAACCTGCTTTGGTTTCCTTGTCACCCTGGTGTTCACATCATATCCAGCACCAGGGATGCTCAGCCACCCAACTTCTCTCATCTGCCTCCAGCTCCCATCTTCTCCTTGCAGCCCAGCTCTGCTCAGCACCAATGGACCATTTCCATGCCCTCCATGCATTAAAGAAGTAATGGGACATCCCAACAAGAAGCAAAGGTCAAATTGTGATAACAGCAGTTTAGCCTGCGCTGGCCCATGCTCTGCACCTCATAGGATCCCTCCAGCAGCTGAGAGATGGAGAGAGACAGCAAAGTACCAGAAGAGCATTTTGTACATCACCAGTTAATACCCGAGTATTCAAGATTTCCCCTGCTACCAGGTGACAGAGCCTCATCTGAAAAATGAAAATTAAGCTTGATTACCTGCATCACAGCTACAGGGCACAGTGGGAGACTTATCCCATCCATAGGGACAGGAGGGCACCCTCATCCTACAGGGCTTTGGGTGACAAATACCAGAAGATGACACGATATCCATGCTCTTTAAAAAGCACAAAGCTCCCATATAGGGTCCCATCAGCCAGGAGGTCAGAGCAGCTGAGAGACCACACTAGCCCAGATTTTGTTCCTGGAGCCCTAACCCTGTGGTTTAACTTTCTTAAGATTCCTTTAAGGATCACAATGTTCTGGCCAAGAGACCTTTGGGACCTCTTGGGTAAACGTGGGCATTTCTTGTATTCATTACCAGCCTCTGGCTGCATTAATACCTTAGCTATTTCATCACAGGCCTCTCATGCTTGTTAATATGTCTTTTGGACTCATTTCAGCCCGCAAGCCTCTCAGTACCACAGTTTTGTTGAACAGCTTTGTCCTTTTTCAGAAGGAGCTGAGCACTGTGGTCTGGAGGTTAAAGCCCTGGAGGCCTGAGCATGGGACAGCTGGCCTTCATCCCTGGCTCACTGCAGCCCGGGCACCCTCTTCACCCTTTCCACCCCTCTGAGCCTGATGGAGAAAACCCAGCAGCAGCAGGGTGACCTGTCCTGTGGTATTTGTGAGAGCAGGAATTACCTGTGCACAGCACAATGTTCTCACTTCTTTGCTGATAACCCCAAAATATCATGGCAGCAGTGAGACCAGGCATGATGCCGGCTCAGACAGCCACATCCAACACTGGTGAAGCTTTACTTGAAAACCTGAAAGGCAGATCAGGCTTTTTTGTCCAGTAAATGAAGGGATAAATCCAGCTTTTGACAAAACTCTAATTATTTAAAGATAGCCACAGGTACAAATGGAGCTTGGTCCTCAAGGTCTTAAAGGGGAAAGACTTAAGAGCAGTTTGTCATAGGATTTTTCTGGATTTTTCCTTGCAGAAATAGTTTAGTCCAGGGGTTAGGGAGAGCTTGCAAGCAGAGCCAGAGACAGCAAACCCAGGTCCATGTTCTTAACAAAAACCAAGCCTTAAGAAGTGGGCATGGTGACAATCTTCAATGCCTTCTCTAGGAGGAGGATGCACAGAGCAGAGGACCATAGTCCAGTCCCTGGTCCATGCATTCCTGATGGCCCGTCTCCCAGGATGGCCATCCTCACTCTCTGTCCCTTGGAGGTGCAGAAAAACTGGAGCTCATGTGCAACCTGGAGTTTCTCACCTCTGTGAGGGCCTAAACTCCAACGCTTGGGTCACAGTTGGCACAGGAGTTGGCAACTAAATGATTTGGGCTGGCCAGCTCGGACTGGCAACGTTGTGGAGCTGGCACACAGCTGTTTGAGAGACATGTTCCAGGCAGCTAGCTTTGGTGCCACCTAAGCATGGAGGCTTTCTTCCTCTTTAAGGCTTCTAGCAGTGGTTTAATGAACAAGCTGGTCAGAAAGAAAGGTTGTTAAAATGTTGTCCCTTTTCCCTGCTAAAAAGTGTCGTTATCCTCAACCTCTTTTTCACATGTTTCTCAGGTTTAGGATGAAGAAATAAAGCCTCCAAGGCTTTCAGCAATGGCCCGTAAATTTGTTTTAAAAGAAAATAACCTCAGAGTTGGGGTTATTTGGTCAGTTTCCCATGAAAAATCTAGGGAAAAAATCCTCAGCGAGACATGCCCTGTTGAAATGCTCCGTTTCACAAAAAGGACTGGTTTTGATTGTAGAAAAACAACTTTAAGAAAATCAGAAGCATGTCTGATGAGATAGTTCATGCAGGTTTGATTCAATAGGAGCAACTGGATGTGGTATTCTTATATTCTTACCCTGTCACACTTTCTGAAACTGCCAGTAAAGGAACCTGCACCCTATAACCAGGTAACTAAATGGGATTGACACATCTTTGCTCTTTTCATTATAGACGGGGATTTGTTGTTCTTGAAGGCCTTAATCTGTAGTATTCAACAGCTTAACAATTTCCCCACCCCTTCTGCTCATTAATTGCATCAATGACAGGAATGCATTTGATTTATATCCACCTACATCAAAAACTATCGCGAGTGACACTTTTTAATAGGAACAATGTATTCAGCAAGAAGAGAAATGTCACAGTGCTTTCTAGCATGACAATATACTGATAGGTCTTGGAATTTTTAAAGCAGGAATAAGGTAAATTAATTCAAATTGTTCTTTCTTGTGCCAAGTCTGAAGCTGATGCCTTGCCAATTCTACTACAGAAGTGCAAATTGGTGAGGGAGAAGCAATGAAAGACATGAACTTGTCACTTACTTTCCTGTTGCTCCAGACAGGATCTCAAACAATCTTGTCTGAAACAGCTGGATTCATGGCACACACATACTACCCAAAGAGAAATCCTTGAAGAAAGTCTTCCACCGTGATTCACCCAAACATCCCTTTTTCCCTCAGCTCCCTTCACCCTTCAAGGGAGCAAGTACAGGTCTCTCCTGACTGAACTGCAGGTGGTGACTTCAAGGACCTTACCTATGGGCAGGACAGTGAGGAAGGAGGAGCTGGAAAGGATATTGTCACTTCTGCAGGCAGATATGCAGATGCAAATAAACTGGCTTATTGCTGTCCAAAATGTACAGCACCCCTTCAAAAGAACTAGCCGACTATGCTTGTGCCTATCAGCAAGCCCACAGGATATACAGATCTGCCTGTGTTTCTTCCCATGAATGTTGTTGTGTGGGTCTGATCAGTGCAGACGGTTCCACATCGGTGGCTCTGGAAACTTCATTCATTTTGCCTAAAGGAGAAGCTGGCCAACTGAGCTTTCTGCCTGAAGCTTCAGATCAAACAGGAATGGAGAAGGAGAAGCCTGTCTTTTACCAGTGCCCTCTGCAGACAAGTTTGTTGAGCTGAGTTTTGGAGCTGTGGCTGAAGCATATGGGAATGAAAATGACTGAGAACAAAAGATGGATGGGGACAACAAATTCAGAGATGTATCTTCAAATATGAAAGTGTGACATGAGCCATTCAGCCCATCAATGACACAACTCCGGGGTGACTTGGTTGAGGCAATGAGTATGCACATGGAGAAGAAAACAGATAGATGGGGACTTTTCAGCCTGACAGACTGCAGCATAATGCAATCATGGTATAGCAGCAAAATTGGCCAAATTCAGCAGGGAAATAAGCTTGGTAGAAGAAATTGCCCATTGGCACCATGCACCAGCTGTGACAGCTTCCCCATCACTGCCAATTACGAACAGTGGGTGGATATTTCCTTAAGAGACCTGCTCTTGCAGTCCTGAAAACTAGCACTAGGACTGTTGAGGATACTGGATGACCAGCATCCCCTTCATCTTACCTGAGCCACTGTTCAGCCAACTGCTGTGGACTAGTTGAGAGGAGCAAGGCAATCAGTTCATCAGGATGAACTGACGACCTACACTGGGAGAAGACACTGCTTCAGCATTGGGCTCCTGAACAATGCAGCTTGCTGGCCAGATATTTCCCTCCCTCTGCCTAATCCATCAGCTCAGAAACCAGCCAGAAGACACCAAAACCATCACTCAGTCTGAAGTCTTGCATAAAACAGACCACAGAGCCTGGACCAGCAATTCCTGCATGAATACACTGCAGTCCTCCTGAGCCACTGGGAATACAGGGCTGGAAACAATAGCTTTGGAAAAACAAATCAAACTTATAAAACAAAACAAAAAAAAAAAGGAGGGGGCAATAAAAGTCATGATGAGTCAAGGAGGTAATTATGTGTGATAGCAGGGTTTCTTTGGCTGGGGACCAGTAAGAGACACTGTCTGTATCCAACCCCTGGGATGTGGATGACAGTGCAGTTTGTGCTGCAGAGAATTAAAAGTCTCCAGATGGGAGAAAGGTGAGGGAAAAGGCAGCAATCTGAGATCTGGCCAGGGTTAACTCAGATACGAACAAGTCATTTAGCTAATGTCTCTCAGCTAATTACACACACAGAGACATATCCTGCAAGGAAAACAGCCTGAGAAACAGCCTCGTGGAACGGGCATTAAACAAATGCATTAAGCAGGAGAACAGTAATCCTTTTTCAGTGCCAGCAGGGTGTGAGGCATTTGTCATCCACAGGACCGCAGCCATTCAGTCACACTCAGCCCACAGGAATCCCACAGAAGCAAGAAGCTGCAAGAAGCTACAAGCCCCCCCATCGTCACTTCATATACAAAGGCTCAAGGCAAAGAGGAAGAGATCCGGCTGATGATACATTTGTGCTGTTAAACATACCTCCCTGGAAAGAACTGCAAGCTCCACGTTTAGATTTAGTAATAAAATCATGAAATGGGAGCAGAGGAAGGAGGCCAAGACTTCTGGGTATTGTTTGCAGCTCTGCTCATGTTTGCTCAGTGATTCAACCTGGTGTTATTGGGCCTTTTAGAAACAGGCCATGAGTCATCCACACCATTGGTTCCTTCCCTCTCTAGAAACCCCTTGATCCAGGAGGGTGAACATGGGGGAACAGCATTTTTCTTGATGAAACTGTTCAGCCTCCCGAGTTCCCCCATCTTTTCTCATCTGTAAACCTCAAGCTCCTCCAAGCAGGAACTGAGGATGGATAGCCCAATGCCCTCAGATGTCAGTGCTTGAAAAGTAGGACCTGCTGTTTTTTAATGCCAAAGCCAGAGGGGACATCAGGAGGACAGTTTGCTTTCATTCCTCCAGTATCAGCTCTTCCTGAGACACTTCTGACAAGTGTTTGCCTAATTTCCAAGTTGTAACTTCCAGAGATGACATTACTACCACCTCACTTCATCACTGTGGCCATCCTTATTGCAGGGAAGTTGTTCCCATTGCAGAATTGTGTATATTTTCACTGGAAAGGAGCTCCAGAGGTCTCTGCTCCAACCTCAACTCAAAGTAAGCCCAACCAGATCTACTTGACTAGATGCTGTCCAACCAACACCTGACCAGTATCTCTCTTGCTGCAGTTTTAACCATTACTTGTGAGGTCTGCAATGGATACAGAGGTCTGATGAGACCGTTTCACCTTACAGCAACATCTGTGTATTTAAAAAAAATGCTTTCAAAAAGCCTTTCCTTCTTCAGATCCTTCACCCTTTCCTCATAGATCTTGAGATCCCTGATCTTTTATGCCTGCTACCACAGACAATTGCTAGTCTCCAGCCACACAGATCCTGAAGCTGCCAAACTCATGAAGAGTACTGTGACTGTAAATGGGAAGAGTTAGAAGCATGCGCCTTCCCACACAGAGAGAGAAGACAGAGAAAAGCAGAAAAAGCAGAAACAGCTCATCAGATGCTCTGAACACCAGCCTTCCCTTGGGCCACTTTTCCTCATGTCTCTGAAAACCTCTAGCATGAAGATGCATAAAACCCCCAAGTGCTCAATTCAGTTGTTGATAGCTGTTGTACTTCTTGCTGTGCCTGCTCCTGCAGTCCTGAAACCTAGCACTAGGACTATTCAGGATACTATTGCATGCCCCAGTTCTTCCCCAGGGCTAGCAGCATGAAAAAGTGGAAAACCAAACTCACGAGACATTACTGTTTTCTTAGAGAGTCCTCCTAAAAAACCCTCCACCCAGAAGAAAGCTGTTTTGTGCCATGAACAGACCAAACACAGTAGAACTGCTGACCAGCAGACTGGGAGGAGAAGCTTATTGTGAGATGCGTTCCTTAAGATCCAGAAAAGTTAGGACCAGGTCTCCCTTGGCTTGGTTCACTCTTGGGTATCCTCTACTTTGCAAATCCCGTCGCTGAATCAACCTGTCCTCGCACTGTTCTGGAAGCTCTGCATCCTTCGCTGCCTGTCACCATGTCCCAGAGCATTTGTCACCTTCACAACCACCAGAAAAACCATCATTTGACTTCTCTTCAACCTGCCCTAGCCCTGCATTCTCCCTGTGTCCTCGCCCTCCTCAAACACACATACATTTTTAGGGCTGAGAAACTCCAGTTAAACAGTAGGTGCTTAGGGAGAACAGAGCTTTATAATGAAAGGGCCTTGCCATGTTAACTAGAGGCACCTGCCAGCCAACAGCCCAGCCTCTGAATGTGCAAGGAATTTCGACCTCACATAGTGAAATTTCCTAGAACTTTAAACCTTTGTTGTTGTTGTTTTTGTTGTCGCCGTTGTTTCTTTGGCTCTCTCTTGCTTTTCAATTTTCCGCTTGGCAACTGCTTTGAAATGATGCAAGGAAGTAGCCGCTGCTTAGCTGCAAATTATTAATTAGATGCCAAGGAGTCTATGCATGACTGCACGCAGGGCAAGGGGGGCTGTGTCCTACATTACAAAATCAACAGGCTGGCTTGGCATTGCTTTTCTGCCCAGAGATATAATTTAGTGGCTAGTCTCCATCTGCTCCAGAACCAACTCCTAAAAGAGAAGGCACTTGCACAGTCTATTGAGAAGGAGAGGGAGAGGGAATAAAAACCACAACAAAACCCACAAAAAACCCACCCTTGGTGACCAAGGGCTGATCCTTTAGCTGTTGAAACTCTTTCCTAAGAGCCTCAATCACTGTTAAAACAAATACTAATTGTTTTAAGCTAGGGGCTGACTATAAATAGCCTGACTGAAAACATTGTGCTGTAAAACACCAGTCTGGTGATGTTGAGAAAGACTCCAGGTACTTAGGGCTACCCAGGTCTCGGAGTCCTCCCAAGACTGATTGCCACTGCATCGGGAGCTGACACCCCTCTGCTGAGACAGCACGTCTGCCCACACACGTCCTCCCAGGCTGCTGCAGCGCAACTGAAAGTCGGTTTGCACAAGCCATGGCTGAAGGCGCTGCGGTTTTCGGTGCCGTACGTACACTTTGCCCTAGATACGTCTCTGCTCAGAGGACCTCATAGTTTAAATACTGGAGACCAAGAAACATCCCGGGGGGGTGGGTAAGGGGGAGAGGGGAAAGATCTGTTCCAATGGGTAATTACCGTCATTGTTAAAAATTAACAACAAAACAATAATCATAGACAGCTGAGCCTTTAGTGCCTTTTATAGCAACATTCCCACAGCTCCACAAGAGACATTGTTTGGGATTCACAAATAAATTTTCACCCCAATTCAGGATAAATCCTTAGTCGACTGTTTCAGATGCTTTCCCAAGAGGGAACAGCCACTTCCCATGTTACTCTCCCCATGGCATACCTTCCTGACATGCATATCCTGGGCAGTGGGGCTGAGGGACTTCAATGCTTGTAGGAGCCAAGCTCCAGAATGTGCTTATGCACCAAAGTTGCTGTATCCCTCATTTTCTGGATGTTTTTACTCACAGCATTGCCTGGCCATGGCATTGACAGAGAGCACACTCCAAAAGGTGTTCCAGTAGCAGATGACCCAGAGCAAAGGGAGGCTTAAGAAGTGTAAGCATGTTAAAAGCTGTAGCCAGCTCATCTTCAAGAGGCGACCAGAAGATGGGCTTAAACTGATGAAAGAACCCCAGATCCTACAAGCCAACCTGATAACCTTGCAAACTGCGCAGGTCTGACAGGAAGGGTAGTGGGAGGTTGGTCAGCTGTAATGATGTGCATCCTTGTAGCCAAAAGAGCATGCTTGGCTTGGAGTGCACCAAGTGCCAAATTCTGAGTGGTCTTGGCACTGTCATTTGAAGGCAGACCTCAGCTGCACCCTGCTCATTTCAGGCTTGGGTGTCCCCCCACTTCACCATCCATAACAATTCATATTTCTGTATGCCGGGAAGCACTAACCAAGATCTGGGTAAGGGTTGCAAGTGGCAAGAAAACCCTTCCACAGCTCCCCTAGGCACTGCTGCTGATCACAGCCGCTCGGCAGTGTAACATGAAACCAGAGCAGAATGTTGCAAACCATCACATAGACCCTGTCAAGGTTAGCAGGAACAGGCAGTGCTCAGTGTCTGCCATGAGAATCAGAAAGTGTCAGTAGTCCGGACCAAGAAACATTCCTGGGGAATCTGCTCCAGTGGTTAATCACCATCACCCTTAAAAATTAATAACAAAACAATAATAGTAGACAGCTGTGCTCTTCCTGCCTTTTATAGCAATGTTCCCACAGCACAGTGAGGGACATTGTTTTGGGTTTAAAAACAGCTTTAGGACACATTCATGTCTTCATCTTTTTTTCCATAGCCTACCTCTCACCTGCTTGGACTCCATTTACCAGACAGCAGGCAGCCTGGCAGTTCCATTGCCATAAAGCAAACCAGCCAGCAGAAAAGCACATGGACTGCATTGGGTTTGTGTAGCAAAGTTTTGGTAGGAAGGGGCTACAGGAGTGGCTTCTGTGAGAAGCTGCCAGAAGTTTCCCCCATGTCTGACAGCCAGTGTCAGCCAGCTCCAAGATGGACCCACTGCTGGCCCAGGCTGAGCCAGTCAGTACTGGGGGTAGCGCCTCTGGCATAACATAGTTAAGAAATGGGAGGGAAGAGGGAACTCCATGCAATAGCAATCACAGTGAGAGGAGTGATAATACGTTATAGAAACAGCTCTACATACACAAGGTGAATAAAGAAGGAGGGTAGGAGGTGTTCCAGGTGCCAGATCAGATTTCCTTGCAGCCCATGTTGCAGACCATGGTGAGGCAGGCTGTACCCTTGCAAGCCCATGGAGAGCACACTGGAAGAGTGGGATGTCCAAAGGAAGCTGTCACCCCGTGGAACAGGCTCCTGGCAGGACCTGTGGCCCCATGGAGAGCTGAGCACATGTTGGAGCAGGTTTGCTGCAGGACTTGTGACCCCATGGGGGATCTATGCTGGAGCAGTTCATGGAGAACTGCAGCCTGTGGGAAGGACTCATGCTGGAGAAATTAGTGGAAAACTGTCTCCCATGGGAGAGACCCCTCACTGGGGCAAAGGAAGAGTGTGAGAAGTCGTCCCCTGAGGAGGAAGGAGCAGCAGAAATGTCTGCGATGAACTGACCGCAACCCACATTTCCCATCCTCTTGTGCCACTGGTGAGGAGGAGGTAGAGAATTTAGGAATAAAAACAAGCTCGGGAAGAAGGGAGGGGTGGTGGGAAGATGATTTTAAGATTTAGTTTTGTTTCTCATTAACCTACTCTGATTGGATTGGTAATAAATTAAACTAATTTCCCCAAGTTGAGTCTGTTTTGCCTGTGATGGTAATTGCTGAGTGATCTCTTTCTGACCTTATCTAAACCCATGAGCTTTTCATTTTATTTTCTCCCTACTTCTCCAGTTAAGGAGGGGAGTGATAGAGCAGCTTTGGTGGGCACCTGATGTCCAGCCAGTGTCATCCCACCACACAGACACATACAATAAGCTTGGTCCTAGCCTGGGTGAAGCTTAGCTTTCCTTCACATTCTGGGTTGTGGAAAGAATTGTTCAAACCAGGCTCATAGCAACCTTTTAGACGTCGCACTCAAAGTTATGTAAAATATTTTCCCTGCCTTGGTAGTTGGCAAACTTTATTTTATAAGACAAATGGAATTTATTAATGCAAAATATTTATCAAGTCTTTGTACTTTTTTTCCAGGGGACTAGAGAGGTTGACCAGGACTCTTTCATCCTTCGTTGGCTTCTGAATGTTAAAAATGCAGCTGATTTAGAGCAAGACTACAAGCCAGAATCTCTCTCATTTCCATGCATCCCTTTTTTCTGCAAGTGATGGCAAGTCCTCCCTTTGACAAAGGTACCATCTTCCTGCAGTGATGTCAAGGAATGTATTCTCAAAGGCTTGGGTGATCTCCATCCTAGAGATGAACAACAGAGGTAAAAGGCAGTGCGCATGCTTCTCTGTGCTTAGATCTCCACAGATGGGCAAAATATGAGATACGCCATGCCTCAGGGACCTCACATCATCCAGGAGATGCCTTTAAGGTGAGAACACACCAAAAAGGAAGGGAAATATTGGGAAAGGGGAAGACAGTACATCAGCCAGATGAAGTAGCCTGATACCCACATCAACCACTCTGATCACTGGCCTCCACCCTTCGGAAACAAAAGAAGTAATATAACTGGCAGCTCTACCACTGTGTCTAATGCCTTGGATTGTCCAGGTCAGCAATGAGACACTCAATGAGACAACACTTATCAGTGTTTAAGTCCATGTTGCAAAAACCATCACTGTCTTAAGCTGCTATGCACTAATTCAGTAATAACCCAAACTGAAGCTCTTGTCAACTGCTGGGCTACTGATGGACTCTGATCACAGATGAGTTTCTTTAGGCTTCTGCAGCTGTCTGACTGTTTATCATCATCTGTTTTTTCCTCTGTTTCCTTCTTCATTTTGATAGCTACCGGCATAGCCTACAACTGAGGACCATAAGGACTATCACATTTTTGTCAGAGATGAACCTACTTCAGAATAAACACCTCTGCTTGCTAGAGGAAGTTGCATGTATTTCTTATTCCTCACTCACAAAGAATACGCCTTCAGCTGACTTAGGTTAAAAATAAGTTGGTTAATGCCTAGATAATTTATCTGTTCCTCTTCTTACCTTGCATGACATCGGTTTACTCTGCATTTAAGGGTTTTTTAAATGTTCCCTTTACATATTTGCCTTTTAATCTCAAATCCAGTCTATTACAGTACAAAGTTTCAAACCCAACAGCTTGAATGGAAAAAGACATGACTGATAGAGACTAACATCATATCTTCAAGCACTCAATTTGGACTCAAAGGTGGGATACTGGAGACAATCTTGCTTTGCATCAAGGTGAGGCCCAGTAGTAGGTAGTGACATGGAAGAACTATGTTCAGTGACAAAGGCAAGTGCCCTCTTGGTCTACTGCTTAGCATCTCCCATGAAATCATATTTATTTGGAGGAATTGTGTCGTCTCTCTACACTGTAAGAACTGGTGCAATTCCAGAATTGCCTGAAGGGAAGAGCAAAGCATCAACTTGCAGGACATTTGTCCTAGGGTGGGCAAGGGCTTCAGAATAAAATGTTCCTCTTGCAGTATGAGTTTCAATCAAAGAAATGGAGAGGGGTCACAGAGCAAATTCCTGAAACAAAAGTCACAAGTTATAAATAAATCTTTCCTGGTGTGGACAGAAGTCCCTTAGGAAAAACCCACTGATTCAAGGCTGAAAATGCTCCAGTTTGGTGAATAAAATGGCAAAAAGCACATGAGAGCTACCAGGTCCAGGAGAAGCAGTTCTCTGCTCTCCTGGTTACTGGGCCCATTTGACTGGAGTGCTCCAAAGTCACAGCAGTCTGAGCACAGAGAGTGTGAACAAGAAGCACCTTAGTGGAAAAGTGGGGAGTCATCACTTGACCTGGACTACCCTTCCAGTTGTCTCAAGTATGTGTGCCAAGGCCTGCTCTTGGCTTTCCAGCCCTCTTGCTTATCCCTTTAATGTGATAAATGCAGGCTCTGTGGTCCCACAGCTTAACTTCCTCTGCAGCAGCTTCCCTGCATCTCCCACTGAGCTCCTTCCATGAAAAGCAGATAGGACTGAGCACAGGGAGGGAAACTACATCCCAACTCAAACACAAACACTTGCTCCCAAGGTGTGTCCATCAGATGATGGGAGGCCAGGAGAGCATGTCAGAGGCAGAGACCAGGAAACCTTTTACAGAATTCACAGTTTAAAAGGCAAGGCCAAAGCCTCAAATGGTGTAATCTAGCAATATTGGGTGAGGAGTTGCACAGAAACAAGAAACCCAGGCAAACTCTCCCTCTGCTGCCACAGGGGCAAGGGGCTCTTCCCCTGACTATGTACTAGGATACTTGGGCACTTTCCCATAGTGAATGCTCACACTCTGGGCCAGGAGGTGAGTAAGAAAAGATGAGAGAGGAAACAAGAGGTGGGCAAAGGTCAAGGGAAAGTTGGGAAAGCTGGCTCTCCAAACGCTTATGCAAGATTGTCTCTAGTGAAGAGCAAGGGTGGCTTGTAGCCTGACATATCAATGGATGCCAGAGTCCTTGGAGAAGGTTTTCTTTAGGGAGACATTGGGGTTTCAGCGATGCTGAGCTGGCTTCTCCTGGTTTACTTTGCCTTGGCAGTTTCAGATGCTAGAGCAGCACTGCCCTTTGCCTGGGGCAGAGGGAGAGAAGCAGCCCAGGCCTAAAGTTCTAATCTGCAGCTCTGCTTTTCCCTGCCTGGCTGTAGAAACCAGCTCCAGGACCGGTTCTACACTGGTATAAGCACTGGGGGGAAACAAAAGGGGAGCACACAGCCTCATTCACTTGCTAATAGGCTACTGAAGGAGAAACATCGAATCTACTATTGCAGTGAAAGGATGCAGTCCAACTTGCTAAAAACAGAGGAAAAAAGCAAGACAGGGCAAGGGAGGAGAAGAAATAAATTAGGTTTTCCAGACGCACCCCAAAATCCACGCTTCCAACTCAACAGGAGCCCCAGGAGGCTGAGCAGGGCAGTGACACCAAACTGATGAACACCAAAGAGGCATTTTTTTCAGCTCCAGTTAGAAAAAACGTTTCTTGCAGAGCTGCCATAGTTCATGTGCTCAGAGCAGCAGTGTGCAGAAAGGAGAAGGGTTTGGGTTTTTTGGGAAGGGAGGTGGAAAAAAAAAGAGAGAGCACAAACCGTGCACTGGGAAAGCCACACCAATGAGCTTGTTAACATTTGAAGAGACTGCTTGGCGTGATTCCTTACACAGATTCCTGCCAAGAATTTGCAAGAGGAAAGTATATTTAGCAATCCAAAGCATGCCAAAGCCTTGTCAAGAGAGAAAAAAAAAAACGTTTTGAATATGTGGAATAGCAATTAGACATTTTCTAAGCAGCCATTTTCAAAATGCATCCAGGCATCTAACAAGGGCACCTGAGGCATATCCACAACTCAGCCACACTCCATGCCTACAAAGACATCTGCTAAGGACAGAATTCTCTGAGAAGGGATAAGTTACCGATGGCAACTGCCCATTTCCAGAACACTGGGGCTGGTTTCAAGCTGGCTGTTCTCTGTGCCCCTGAGCCACTGTAAATGCAGTCTCATGCCACTGCATATCATTTTGTAGCATCCTTTAAGGAATCATTTCTCTATAGCTGGGAAATGGAGAGGTGTTGCCTGCCCACTTGTTTCATGGGAGCTGGACCAGCTCTGCAATGTTCTGTGTCCCCAAGTGAAGCTGCTGAGCATCCAGGTGAGATAAGCAGCAGGGGGAAGCTAAGACAATATGTTAAATCACATGGTGACCTGCAGCCTGTTGAAGTGGTGCTCACATCATACCCCAGCTCTGGCCAATTCTGTCATTGTCCAGTGCTCTGAGCTGCGAAGCTAGCAATAAACCTCATCATTAAAGTTCCTTTCTTTCTAAGGAGACACCTAGAAAATTGTCCCAGGACAGGTATATCTGCCCCAGGAAGGTGACTCACCTGCATCACTCACTCCTGTTTCTGAAGTGCTGTTGGGAATCTCCATAGGATGCAGCATGGAGGAAGAGGCATGAAGAAGCTCAGGAAGGCAATGGCCTCTTGTGCCCTTTATTGTGCACAAGGATGAAGGCAGCTGACCATACAGTATAGTAAGGCCAAGACATTTGCTGTTCACAGAAGTTGGAAATCACACTGGGATATGCTCCTTAAAACATGGTACCCATCGCTTATAACTGTCAGACTATATTACAGTCAAATCCCTAGGAAAGAAACACAAACACAAATGGTATCCCCAAGTCTTAATATCATTATCTGTGATCCACCACAGACCAAACAGGCTGTCAGTGAGCAAAAGGCCAAAAGAAGTGAAAATGGGGTAAAACCAAAGGAATAATTTTCTTCTGGAAACAGGCAGATACTTAACAGAGAAATCAGAATGAGGATAGTTGCCCTGAGCTCCTTTAGGATTTTGTTTCTAAGTTCCTTTGGGCTCCTGAAACACCTTTGGGCACCAGAAATGCCACCTTGATTACAGCCACCATGCCTTTGGATTATATGCTTGATCCTGAAAAAAATTGCATGGGACTGACAGATTGCTCTGAGAAAAGAGGTCCCCTTCTCACCTGCTCTTCAAAAGCAACCAAGATTGACCAGCCTGCTCAGCCACATCTACAGAACATTCCATCAGACTCAAAGTCTCTGTTTCCATCAAATCCTCCTCCAATTTCCATAGTGTAGCAATCCAGATGGGTCAGACAGTGCCGTAAGTTCACACCCTCCAAGATGCTGCCAGCACTTTGCTCTCTTCTTCTACTGCATCTAAGGCAACTCCATCCAAGTTCCTGACTAAAGCTCAACAACTGAAAGAAGTAAAATTGCTAAGAATTCCTGTTTTCACCCTAGATTCCCAGGATCACCTGGCGAAATCACCTAGCTGCTGATACAGCAAATTCTCCTAGGATATATACAGGGTTTGGATACAGCAACAACATGAATTCAGTTCTGTTAGAGGTGACAAGCCACCATACAATCTGTCTCTGTCCTCCCCATTCCTATTTCTACCTCCTCATCTCGGCACAGATTCCTGTTTCAGTCTGAAATTACCTTCATGGTCTACTTTGGGGGGAGGAAGCATGAAACGCTGAGCTAAGAAGCTACAGTAGACACACAGGTGAGCAGAGAGCCTTCCTTCTGGATGGAAAGGGAAGCTGGGAAGATGCAGCCAAGCAGCCGCCTTGCAGCACTGAGCGCAGAGCGGCAGTGTCGCCCGCTGGCCGCTCCCAGCATTGCCAGCTCACAGCGCTCTGGCCACAGCATCCTCCCTCTTTCTCGACCTCTTCACCTTCCTCCCTGCTCGTGCTTTGGGAAAACGTGCGGGATTGACAGCCCTGAAGGTTCACCCGCACAAAACGCCTCTGCTCAGAAGCAGGCCGAAGTACCACAGAGCTTCTGGGAGAACACAAGCAGCCCAGGAGACCTGTGGGCACAGCCCATGCAGGGATGTAGGTAGGACCACACAGTCCAGATAAAATATCTCACAGATTTATCTTCTCACTCTGCCCAGCTTCCACCCTCTGCAAATATTAATCCCAAAGGTAATTAATTACTTCCTCAGTAGGAATAGAAGTCACCTTAGATAAGATACCTGTGCAATCACCTTGGGATATCAACATAATGAAGCATATCCTCTGCATCTGTTAATAGCTACTTCATAGCAGTTGAGTGGGCTTTAATCAGAAACCTGTGCTTTAATTATGACCTCTGCATTAATGAAAAAGCACAGAGGTGTGCAGAGTCATATCTCAGCTCCCAGGAGTGGGAGGGGAGAGAGACATGGAAATGTGACCCAAGCACACTGAGTCAAGAATAAAAGACAATATGCAGAACACCACCATCCTGTTTGTAAAAGGCAGGGAGAGCTGGTAACACACATCCACACCATAGCTGTCACAGCCAGCTACAAGCCTGGGAGACAGCAGGTAAATCCAAATTTCCCAGGAGCAAGCTCACCTAGCTTGCCACTTACATCTGGATTTAGTGGCTCAAGAACTCCAGAAGAGAGAAGGATGTGTTTAACCAGGGCACACCTGGAGCTGTTTCAAGCACTGAGCAGTACTTTTCTCTGGTGATCACCAAGGCATGGCAGCAACTGTTTGGTGGCAGATGAGCCACATTCATTGCCCCTGTATCACTGCAGATCCCTGTGAACACCTCAAGTTCGCAGTGAGTAGGTGAGTAGGAACACCTCATGCAGGTGGTGCTGGAGTTTTGGACCTCTCCTGCAACTTCACTGGAAACAGCATTTGCCCCTCCCATCCTCAAGCCCACCACCCAGAAAGCTGGGCTGCTGTTTCCAGGCTCTCAGGCCTCCCCTGCTTCAACTGCTGCACAGTGCCTCCTTGCAGAAATGAGGACTTCCACAGAGCAACCCAAACCCCGCAGAGTCCCTTTTAGAGGCAGAGCTGTACAGCCATATCACCAAAGGATGATGCACAAAGCGTTTTACCAACAGAAGCTTTCTCACAATGAAGTAGCAAGCAAAGTAATCAGTGCTCATGTGATTTCACCACAATTTCCCAAAAAAAGGGCTCACATGAAGGCACCTTTAGTATAATGTATGTTGTCTTTATTTTGATGCAGTTTTTGAAGTGTCAGCATTGGTCAGAAATCTAGAAAGTGCTGAGGCGATGCACAGGTGTGTGGCTGATATGTCCTGAGCTCACTCACCTCTGTGTGAGCTGGTGACTGGAGCGGCTCCCCCACATCCGCATCACCTGTTTTCCTGGAGGTCCAAGCAAGGACACAAAGCTGTTTCTGGACATTCAGTCTATACCAGTTCCCCAACCCTTCTTTCTCCTTGAGGTTTCCCTAAAGGATGGCTCAGCTACCTGCAAAGCAGGCCCTGGACCACAGCACTTTATAAACCTATGCAGGAAGGAAAGACAAAGTAAGGGGCACTGCTCCTTAATAAACTCAGAGGCGGCTCAGCAGCTGGTTTTCAGGCAGCAGAGATGTCCCCACAGTAGCATAAGCCATTCTCATGCACCATTCACCCTATCTCCAGTGGGAGCAGCAGTCAGTGGGAGAAAAGCTGGCTCACTGAAATGTTGCAGCTATCCATGCAACAGTATGCAAGGCATCCCCAAGGGAGCAGAAACATCTTAACTGAAAAGAAAGTACAAGGCAGCTTGGAGATGGCATTCCAAGAAAGCTGGTTAGCATGAACCAAGACCAGCAACAGCAGTGCCCAGGACTAAGCTGGGAGGCCTGACAGGAAAGCTGCTCTCATGCAAGAAAAGCTGCTGCAAAAATGAGATGGAGTTGAGCAGAGAGTTTCATGAACTCACAAGGTTCCTCTGTACCCCTGCTGTAACAGAAGACCATGATAGCATTCATCTACATATACAAAAATGAGCCTTGTTTGTTAACATTAACATTGTTAACATTGTTAACATAGCTAAGGAGTCACCCACTGCCATCTCCACTCTAAGCCTATCACACAGTTCTTCACCTTGCACTACAGGTAGAACAAGGTATGTAAATGGAGAAATGTGCAGTGATCTATCCCCCAGGTAGCAGACTGCCATTCTCCCAGAAAGTCATTCGCAGAGTCCCAGGGAATGACTTGTCACTGCTGGGAGGTGACATGAAGGATATGCAGGTTGCTATGGATAACGCTGGATACCTGAACACACAAATTTTGACTTTAGTGAGGGAAGTTTAGAAAACTAAATTAAAAAAAAAAAGCAAACAAACAAAAAACCCAAACTAGATAACAAGTTCAGGGATGCTGCAGTCAAACTTACGAGCTAAACAAGTTTTGCAGCTTGGGAAAAAGTTCCTACTTTGGTCCAATTCTGAATTTATTTTTCAGATAGATCAGGTTCATTAATGACATTATTGCCATAGCTCATGATTACCCAAATCCATTTAAAGCTTAAGCTGCAGCAAGAGCAAGCAACCACTATGCTTCCTGCTTACTCTTTGTCTTCCAGCAGCTGACCAGGGTTATTAACAAGACTCATGTTTTCTGACCTGTATTAAGGACAGAAGAGATGCTGTAGTCACCAAAAACTCAGGCAAAAACAAGCCTCAAACCAAATCAAAACTCACCTATCAGACCATAAAAAATGTTCCAGCATCTTGAGCTTGACAGTCTAAAGAGATGGTCTGGAGGCAATTATTAACTCAAACAGCAGCTTTTTCTCCAAGACTTGATGTCCCAGGTGTTGGCTCAACATGAAGATTTACTGTTGCAACTTAGTATGGATTAGATAACTTGAACATGCAGCCCTGGGAGCCTGCTATCACACTTAGAAAGAACAAGCCTTAGAGAGCATGCAGGTGGAATAACGTCAAGATCTGCAGGCAATAGACATGCTACAGGTTGTAGTAAGCAATCATCTGTAGCTGGTGCTGGAAAATTAGTGGCACTAGCCAGAAACAGAGAATGGTAACAGCTCTCTGACCATTCCAACCTCTGCCCCCAACTCAGCCATGATGCTCCATTTCTCTCCATCTTGCAGCATGTGCCCTACTCCCCTAATCCCTCTTCAAAGGCAAATGGGAAGAGACAGAGAAGTATCTCATGCATTGTCTCCTCTGCCCTTACATCTGTGCATTCCTCCGCTCATGGAACATTACGCCATTCCTCAAGGCACAGACACAAAAGACAGATCAAGATGAGCCAGGCTTCTTCAAGTTATTTAAGCCTTCCTCAGACTCACCACACTGCATTCAAGCAAGAGTACGCAATTACCTAGAAAGGAAAAGTGGTTTTGAATGGCTTCATCAGTAACAAGTCACACTGCTGATGGATAACACTACTAATGTTGCCATAGTTATATAAATACAGTATACATGTATTGGATTTGTTAGCAAGGTTTTTGTAGCAGGGCAGATACAAGAGTGGCTTGTAGGATAAGTTGCTAGAAGCATCCAGTGTCTGATAAAGCCAGTGCCAGCTGGCTCCAAGATGGACCCACTGTTGGCCAAGCCCAAGCCCAAGCCCATCAGCAGTGGGGGGTGACACCTCCATGACATACAGTGAAGAAAGAGGGAAAAACCCCTCCAATCTGCACAACAGCAACTACAGCCAGAGAGAGGAGTGATAGTGATAGAAACAGGTCTGCAGACAGCAAGGTCAGTGTAGAAGGGGAGGAGATGCTCCAGACGTAAGAGCAGATTCCCCTGCAGCCTGTGCTGTAGCCTGTGGTGAAGCAGGCTGTCCCCATGCAGTACATGGAGGTCCAGGGTGGAGCAGATTCCACCTGCAGCTCAGGACACCACACTGGAACAGAGGGATGCCCAAAGGAGGCTGTGACCCTGTGGGAAGCCTGTGCTGGAGCAGGCTCCTGGCAGGGCCTGAGGCCCTGTGGAGAGGAACCCATGCTGAAGGTTTGCTTCAGGACTTGTGACCCCACAGGGGACCCATGCTGGACCCCACAGGGAACATGCTGGAGCAGCCTGTTCCTGAAGGACTGCACCCATGGAAGAGACCCACTCTGGACCAGTTCATGAAGAACTGCAGGCCCCACAGTGGGGAAGGGCAAGAGTATGAGGAGTCCTCTCTCCTAGAAGGAAGGAGCAGCAGGAATGTCTGCGATAAACTGACCACAACCCCCATTCCCCATACTCCTGTGCCACCAGTAAGGAGGAGGTAAGAGAATTTGGGAACAAGCCCAGGAAGAAGGGAGGGGTGGGGGGAAGGTGTTTCTAAGATTTAGTTTTATTTTTCATTAATGTGCTCTGATTGATTGTTATAGATTAACTTCTCCAAGCTGAGTCTGGCTTGCCTGTGACAATAATTGCTGAGTGATCTCTCCCTGACCTTATCTCAACGGATGAGCCTTCTGATGTATCTTCTATCCCCCTGTCCAATTCAGGGAGTGACAGAGCAGCTTTGGTGGGCACCTGATGTCCAGACACTGTCAACCCACCACATACAGCAAGACAGATCAGAATTACTGTAGAAAGATGATCATGATTCCACTCCATTATTACATTTTTATTGTTGGAAAAAAAACCAACAATAGGACACATCTTAGCAGAGGAAAAAAGGATGTTTCACAAGGAGAATGGGAAGTAGTTTCTACTGGTCTTTCAATTCCTTCAGTCTTCTGATGGCAGATTTGACCGTCACTGCAGAGGTGGTACTGGAAGAAGCAACAGAATCATTTGCAGTAGAATCATAGCAGCAGAACAACCCATAACAGTGTTATTTTTTTGAGAAACCATTAATTATTTCCAATAGTCACAGTCTGATTGCATGGTCAACAGGGGCTAATTCCACTTCGATTTTCATGACAACAAAGCAACCTTTTGAAGATGCAACTTCACAAGCTACATCTTAACTCAAATTAGCCAGTCACACACTGACTACATGCACAAGCACGTGGGCTCAGATTACTAGTGACTTATGTGCGGGGCAACAGTGTCTTTTACCAGAATTGTGGGAGAAGGAGAGTAAAGGAAGGGAGTAAGCAAGAGGACCATTACAAGGACTATAATGATTCAATGCTTTTAAAACAAAAGGAAAACATAGAAATCATTTTTCTTGGAGTAAATCTGGTTTTGCCTATTGTATCTGTGTTTATGACTGAAAAGGCTGTGGGGGGGTATAAACACACAAAAAAATACAACTTAGGCTCTGAAAGAAGAGTTAGAGCTCCCTCACATGATTAAGATTTTTATACAGTCAAAAGAATCAAGGAAGAAAAAATAATCCCAAGGTCTAATAAATTATCCCCAGAGCATGATTTATTAGCAGCTGTTGAAGCTCTTTTCAGAGTAAGTCAGTGGGACATCTGTCAGGTGTCATCCATCCAATGATTCCACCCCAAGACAGCTGGATGAACCACCCATTCTCTCTGCTCCTTTTCTTCCATCACCAGAAAACTGGCCCAAGCCTAGTATCTCACACAAGCAGCAACTGCAGTTTACAGCTCATGTAAGAAATGCTACTACAGCTGAGGCACAGAAGAGACTATTTAAAAATAGCATTTGCACATGTTTCAAATTCCTATTTGAAGTTTGGGAAAAGATGCAGTGTTTGCATTTCTGAATAAAACAACTGCTTTGATTAAGCCCAGAAAGATAAAAGAAATTTTTGAGGGACCCACCAAAACCAGTAGCAGTAATATAGTGGGTAAAAGGCAACATTCTCAGAAGCTGTATAACAGACACTGGAAATAACAGCAACCAAATCCAATTTGATCCGTTCCAACCAAATTTTAACAACGCATGAAAAAAAACCCCCACATATCACTGACTGGAGACAGATCTGCTACTTAAAGGTTAGTAGATTAACACTAAAAAAATGAAAAAGAAAAAAGCTGTCTTATGTCACAGCTGGGTGACAATAAATGCTGATAGGAGCCTCTTTATTTCCTTACTTGTAAGTCCAAGCACCACCAGCAACTGTCTTCATGCAGGATCCACAGTGCCAGATACCCACAGCCTTCCTCTTCATTTTGGTCTGTAATAAAAAGGGTAAAAAAAAAAAAAAAAAAAGTAATGCACTCTCCATCAGCTGAAACTGCCAAACAGTTGGACCCCCTTTGACTAGCATCTAACAAGTGAGTGGTGGGTACTGAAGCTCCTTTCACCAGGGCAAGTCTCCATCACTAAAGACAACAACAGGTTTGCCTAGACCTATACAGCATTTAGGCAGCTCTGCAAATGGGGTTATTGACATTCCCACATCACATGAGCATGACACTAAATATAAAATAAAAAACCAGCTGGAAATATGTTTAAATGTCCAGCCACTTAAAAACACCCACTTTACAGATATCAACAAAAATTATCTGGGTAAAGTACAAGCTGATGAGCCTTTCAAAAAGCCAAAAACAAAGATTTAAGAGAATTCCTTTTCCATAGTTATACAGCACACAAATATAAGCAATGGCAATTAAAAATGGGGAAAGCAACCTCTTCTCTTCTTCCAGATAAGCTGTAAAGTTACTGAAGAGGGGAGGAAGCTCAAATTTATGCCTTAATTATAAGGATAACAAGCCTGTTGTTTTAATTCAGTTAGATCTTTTCATTAGATACCTAAAATGTATGGTAATACAACATTTCTCACTATTTTATGTAATAAAATGCAACTTATTTTCATTTAACTACCACTAAACAAGCATGTGAAATGTCTACTAACTATTTTGATTTTATAAAGTCTCTGACAGTAGCCTAAAGCTCACAATAACCTAATCACTACCTCAAAACTAGTGCAGTTCTCTTTGGCAGAAAAATTACCAAAGCATCAAATCACACTCCTAACATCAGTAATCCAGTTATTCAGAAAGCTTTTTTTAGGGAATGAGGTCTCTCACCTTGCCACAGAAGGAGCAGGTATACTTGGCATGCTGGCTAATCTCAATCTTCTTCACCATCTTCCTAAGGGACGCACCGTAACGGGTACCATATTTACCCACAATCCCAACCTTCTTGGTGCGCTTAGCCTGTTGGGAAATAAACCACAAACAGTTCAACTTTACTGAGACTGCCATCTCCACGGCTGCTCCCCTCTCCTGACACATCAAGATGCTCGGCACTCAAAACCATCGGCCGCAGCCAGCCGACGCCTCTCCCTGACGCTGTAATTAAGCACATTAGTTGAGCAAGGCTGGGAGGCTCACGCTGCGCAGCCTCCCAGCTTCTACCGGGGCACCTCTGGCAGCCAAGCATGAGGACAGCCACGGTCCCCCCGAGGGCCCAGCCCGCTCTCACACGGAGAGCTGCAGCCCGCAGAACAGCCCGCCACGCACCACCAACCCCTACAGTGATCCCAGGGCTGTGACCCGGCACCACCTCTCCCTGGGACCCCCACCCGCTCACCAGCGCCTCCCCATCACTCCCTCAACCTGCCATTCCCCTCAACTCGAGCCATCTCCCACGGGCCGCTCAGGCGGCAGCGAGAGCGTCTCGCAGGGCAGTGCCAGGACAGAACCTGACCCCACACAAGCCCTGGCCCATGCCCCGCCGCAGCGGGCTCTGCACCGCCCTGCGCCGTGCCACCGGGTCGGATGGCGGCGGATGGATCACAGCACCGCAGCCCCCTCACCATCTTCCTGCCCGGCGCCGCGGCAGAGAGGAAGCCCTAGCTGCGCAGGCGCAGTATGAGCCGTCAGCGGAAGTGGGGGTGGAGTCGCCACAAGTGGGGCGGGAGCTGAGGGGAAGGGTGTGGGGCTGTGTGCGTGCGTGCGGCTGTGCGGCGGCCGGTCCGTGGGTTGGCTGTGTGTGCTATGATCATGGGGTTATCTAGAGCCTGAAGCGCATAAACAGGAACGCAGCTGCAGCTTGATGGTGAAAGGTGCATCGTTCAGAAAACACCGTGCATCAGTATGAAGCCTCAAGCTGTACAACAGCCCCGGCAGCACTGGCGACGATGGGAGATGCCAGAACTCAAGTTCCTGGATTTCCGCTCAAGAAGGTCATGCCAAGAAAAGACGATCATACAATCAGCTAGGTTGGAAAAGACCTGTAACATCATCAAGTCCAACCTTTACCCCAGGACTGCCAAGACCACCACTAAAGCATATTACCAAGGGCCTCTTCTGCATGGGTTTTGAACACTTATATTCACTCACCTCATTTTTAAAGAGAATAACTAGTGGGTAGATAGGAGTTAAAAAAATAAAATAGGTGAGGATGAATTCTGATCTTCAGATACACCAGCCCAAAGCCCAGAAGTTTCAAGATAATCAGACAGGTGCAATATGAAACCTGCCTGGTTTCCGTGGGGTCATCCAGCATTAAGGCAACTAGCCATAAAAGCCACTTGGAGGTGCGTTCCTGACATTCAGATGGTGCTCTTAGGTGCCCAGTGTCCCTGAACTACCAACAGCACCAAAGCGCAGGGCCTGGACCCAGGAGGGCTCCTGCACTGCTTGGACCCTGTACACATTTTGCTTGTCTGTACCAATGCCGCTGAGCTGCAGTGCTCATAGCAGGATTAAAAACCCATTAACAACCCCTTAACAAATGTAATCTGGTTAGCCTGAGCGTTTTTTAATGCATAGAGCTGGCTGCAGCTCATCCTCTCCCCAGAAGGGAGCCAGGGCTGCCCAGGTGCTTTTCACCCCATGACAGCCCCAGCTGCCTCAACCCACAACAGCCACAACATTTGCAGCCTATATAATTAATGGAGAATTAACACCTAGAGCACACTGCACCAGTGTGTTAGCCTTTCCCTGGCTGGGGTCTGTACTTCAAGATACTCAAGGACAGACATTGCAGCTGCTCTTGCTCTGGAGGTTTGAACCATCAACATTTTGAATTCCCTCTGTTACACCAGGCTCCCTATTTCCCACTCATCCCTGCAAGCTTTCCTCCTGTCTGAGCAGGAGCATCTCCTGGGACCTGTTGGGCCAGAGCTCTGTTCTCTGGGTGGGTTCAGCAGGGCTTTAGGCAGTGGTATTTGTATCTCCCTCTGTTGAGTCAAACTCTGATCTGATATATCCTAGAAATATATTTACCCTTTTCAGATCCTCATTATGATGACCACAAGATACATTTTTTTATACCAACATATTAAAAAAAAAGTTCCTTTTGATGTTTTGGGACTATTTGGTAAAAAAAAAACCCAAACAAACACAACCAAACAACTGTCAAGCCAACACACACAGGACAGAGTTAAAGTATCACTGTGACAATACAGCATGTGGTCATATCCTTTACCTGTCAGCATTACAGACAGCTCTGCCAACAACTGAACCCAGCCCCCTCTGATGACTGCCATTCCCAGCACTGCCAAAGTAAACATACATTTCCAAGTGATTGGGAAGATGGATGGATGCAGACAGGTCAGCACAGCTCCAAAAGCCTTGCATCAACAGTCCATCACCCTGAATTCTTCTGCTTGCTCAGGCTGGGCCAGCTTCATATGCTGAGGATGTAGTTTGAACTGCTCCAGTGTTCAGGTTGGTTTTCCCTACTGTTCCTGGCTTGGCATCTTTCCTGAAAACACACCTTTCTTTAACATGGGTGAGAGCCCAGACACAGGTGTACAAGCAGGCATTCAATCACAGTTTATATGCTCAAAGTTCCAGTAACATGGATCCTTCCCTTTACTCTACTGGGCTTTAGATAATGCCAAAATGTTACAGCTACACCATCACTGATGGGCCGATGTCAGGGTGCCCAAAAGCACTGCATGTTCCTCAGCCTGTGGGTCTCACTGGTAACCTGCACACTACCTAGTACAAATCCCTATGATCAAGCCTTAGAGATCCTGTCTGAGTCTGCTGGCAGCTTCCCAGACATCTTCTCATCATATTCATGACAGACTAATGGTGTAATTAGGTTGAGGCCTGCAGAGTCTTTCCAGTCCCTTGAGATATAATGATTAAAAGCGCTTTCCTGCAAGATTCTTCTCCCTTCCATCTAAGTAAGGATAAAGTGAATCTCAAGTGTACTTAAAGAGCCTTTGCAACTCTGCAGCAAACCAGCTGAGATTCTATGGGTCCTAACACAGAAAGAGTACACCTAGCATTGCTCCAACAGGGCTGGGATTTATCAATACATGGATAAAATGAGCTTATGAGAAGCAGAATTCACCAAGGGTACTTCCAGCAGATTTCAGAAAAATACTGTTGTGAAGTAGCTGTAGCTTTACAAGTAGTATGAAAATTACCCCCATAGGAGATGACAATATAGATATACAAATAATGTCTTCCATATTTTTTTTTAGTCGGCAACAGCAGCATTCCTCACCTCTTACTCAGAGCAGCCCTCTCTACAGGTTGAAAGATCACATGTCCTAGAAGCAGATTAAATACTCTGTGTTCAAGAACAAAGACATTTAAAAATGTTGAAAGTTATCTCCTGGCCAGCTGTTGCAGCAAGAGAAATTACGTATAACTTTCAGTCTAAAATCCAAAGATAAAGCATTTCCTCCAGTTGGCCAGCCACAGGATCCTGAGTCCTACTCTGCTTGCACACACACCAAACCATCTTCTGCAGTCAAGAATGAAAAGCAAGTCTCCCCTCAGCACAACTGCATGCACAGTCTGTAGGGCGTTTCCATGATGACACTTGCTGAAAATGGGATCATCAAACCCTTCAATGCAGGAAAAAATATCATTATTTATCAGATGATCTTGTAGCACAAACTTTCCCTCCTCAGCTGTGGAAGAGAGATCTTGTTGTCAGTGTCTGGTATCTGCACACAGCCAAGCATGCTGCCTGCACAGCACGTTGGCTCCTGGCCTCAAGATGCTAAATGTAAGCCTTCAGTTTGCTTTTCTCCACCCCTCTCTAGAGCTTATAGCTGTAAAACATAGCTAACTGGTACCTCCATGTAATTCTGTCTTCTTACTCCCTAGTCACATTTGCTTAACACTAGCCCATTTCCAAGTATCTGAGTACGAAGATCAAAAGCATGAAAGACATTAACTTGGGATCACGCTGTACTGACAATAATGCATACACAGAGAAAATTGAGTAAGACCATGCAGATGTGCCTGAGAAGACTAGTTGTGATAAACAAAGCCATTCACTGTTACATCAAGCCCACATCAAAAGTGGCTTCTAGAGCTTTTGAAGAGGCATCACTGCTGTGAAGTGGAATCAGGGCATGCCTAGAAACAACAACTGTATCACAAGCTCCTGAAAAGAGCCAAAGAGCAGGTTTGCTGAGGCAGCACTGATGCTGGGAGTCAGTTCATAGGGCTGAGGGTATGTTGGAGACTATGACAAATCCCAAAGCAGTCATATCACAAAAGGCATTTTTAATCACTGTACCACACAAGTTGTGCAGTGATTGAAAAAGCACCATGGCGCTGCTTTTGGCATTCTGTATAACCTGCACAGAACGGTAATGGGAGCAAGTAACACATTCTAGGGAACCAACCTAAACGTGTTATTGAAGTGGCTGCTGAATCATCTGTAAGTGTTTCCCGAGGTGAGCAGCTCCAGAGAGGAGCCTTCCACCCCGGAGAGAGGGTAAACCCCGCATCCAAGAGCTTCAGGTCTGAGCAACGAGAACCACCGAGGAGACCTCGAGCCCGCGCCAGGGCTGCCCAGGAGTCGGCAGCTCCGCTCAGGCGAGCAGGGACGCACAGGGACGGTGCCAGGAGGGACGGCCCCGCCCCGAGCGAGGAAAGCCCGCTCCAGGACGCGAGCGCTCGCCTCAGGATCAGGGCCCGCCCTGGAGGCTCTGCTCTGGCTGCAGCGTCGGCACCAGACAGAGCCGATGAGAGGGAAGGCTGCAGCGCAGAGCTCGGGGTGTAGAGAGTGCCTGCGCTGGGCTCCTGAGGCGAGGGCGCGCAATGGGCAGGGCTGTGCTCGGTGCGCGCTGGTGGAGGTGCTGCTGCAGCGGGGCTGAGCTGCGGGGCACTGCCCGTAGCTGAAAGATGTCAGGGGAGCTGGGAGGGAGCTGGGCTGCTTGCTCCAGGCCAAAACTGTGCAGGGGCCACAAGCGCCCATCATAGCACATACAGAAAAGGAGGAGGGCAGTAATCCAGGGAGCTGGGAGCTAGGAGCAAAAACAACCAACAAAAAAAAAGAGGAAGAGGTGACTGTCCTGTAATAAGTGCTGGTGCAGGCTCACCTGGAGTACTGGGTGCAGTTCTAGGCCCCACCGTTTAAGAAGAACATGAAGGTCCTTGAATGCATCCAGGAAGGCAACAAAGCTGGTGGAGGGCTTTGAAGGCATGTGCTGTGAGAGTGGCTGAGGACACTGGATTGACCTCATTGCTCTCTACAGCTCTTCCCAAGGAGGAAAAATGGAGGGAGAGATGCTGATCTCACTGGGATCCATTGATAGGACGTGTGGGAACAATTCAGAGCTGCACCTGTGGAGGTTTAAAGTAGACATTAGGAAGCATTTCTTTACCCAGAGGGTGGCCAAAACCGGGAAAAGGCTTTCCAGAGAGGTGACCAATGCCCTCTGCCCATCAGTGTTTCAGAGGCATTTGGACAACACCCTTAATAACATGCTTTAA
>WYDI02032846.1:0-34495 GCA_009867235.2 Psittacus erithacus
TAGAAGGGGGATGTGGTGGGAGAAGCCCTCCATCAAAATGTCTGGGATCAGTTGACGGGCTGGATCTCTCTTCTCCCTCGCATAGGGCCGCCTATTGGGTAAGAGCTCTGTGTTATGCGCATTGAATTACTAACGTCTTGCTAGCTATTTAGTATTATCACTGATCCGTTTTGATTCTAATCAAATCTGTTTTCGTAGTCAGTCACTATCACTGGCTATCTTGAACCTGTATCCTGTCACAAGTATATGTAATAAGTTTCTTATATATATAAGTTCCCAGAAACTTTTAAGGGATTTGGCCTAATGTGCTGTTCGTGAGGTTCCTGCATAGGTTAAACGAACACCCTCTGACTTCGTGAGCTACCCAAAGGGGGGGTAGGCGGGTCGGATACAAGGGTCTCGTCCTTCCTGGGAAGCGAGTGGCCTGGTCTCCCTAACCTCTATCAGCGTGGTGCTGCTCGTAGGGTCCCTGAATAGGTTGGGTCAACACCCTCCAACTTGATGGGCTGCCCAGAGTGGGCAGGAGGGTTGGATACTAGGGTCTCATCCTTCCTGGTAAGCGGGAAGACTACCTGGTGTCTTAACATGACAGCTGCAAAGCCCTGAACATGCTTAAACACCTGCTGTTATCTGCGTTGGAAGAAGCAGAAGCAAATTAGGAAAGAATTCCTAATATTGCTTTCTGTTTGCAATGGTGCTCACATGGCCCATCCTTAGTAAAATGGCCTGGACAACAACAGCTGTTAAGGTAGGAATGTGATTTGAAGCATGCAAATATGCTGCAGCTGATGGTATTGAAGGGAAAGACAGCCATCAGTCAGATTAAACAGTAACCAGGGAGTTACAGAGTGTTGAAGCAAGGAAGGGGCCAGCTTGGAAAGAAATGTAAGGGACAAATGAAACTTTGTAATAGCAGGGAGAACAGTGAGAACAGAACCATCGGTCAAAACCAGAGGAGTTGGGCTGGACACTGCTGTATGTTCGCCTGTGGGCATCAAAACCTCTGTCTGGGCCAGGCAGAGCATTCTCACTGTGTGACTCTGCCAGCAGCCTGCGCCCAGCTTGGGCAGTGACAGTCCAGGGTGTAATAGGTAGCGACCCACAACTGATGGGTTGTGAGCTTGTGCTGCTTTCTCCCTAGCGAATGCTTTAGCAGGTTGTAGGGTGCAGCACAGGTACACATTGTGCGCCCACATCTCCTACAGAAGGTATGTGTGAGAGGAGGACTGTGTATAACTGAGTGGGTGCACAGTTTTTGTGTACATGGTTAGAACTTTGGGGCACCAGTGAAGAAAGGTCATTTAGAAATATGATGATGATTCTATGATGCAGTGATTCATTAAGTTCCTGACTTTATTTCCATTTAGTTAGGATAGGTTTAATCAATGACTTTAAGATCACAAATACAATATTGGAAAAGACTGAGTTCAGTCTCTTACTTTGTGATTGAAGATGGTTTTTTTGCATAGGCCTACATTACGCCTGTGCAAGGATTACTTCAAAGCCTCACTAGGTTAGGTAAGTCTTGTAACTTTCGGCTTGTATTTATTCATAGGAAGTTTATATCTACCTGCTGTTGTGTGCTAATGTTATAGTTTTAGCACTTCCTGTATTCATAGAGAGCAGTCAGGAAATTTGTGATACATTTTCAATTCGATTCCAGTTTTGGTTCAGCTGTAGCGGAAGGTGTCTTTGACTGTGTTTCAAGCCCGTAGTGATTTAACCCAAAAGCAGTTTTGGTAAAGCCTGAATCACTTTGATATCAAAAGATACAACACTTGAAATTGGAGAAATTTTGGAACCCATGCCTGCAGCATGGATTTTTGCAGCTGATGGGTTAGAGTCACTGTCTCTGGGTTGGAATCTGCGTGCCTCCCAGCATTCTGCCTCAATGTTTTTCCTGCTTTCCAAGCTTCCCACAGTGGTTAAGGAATTGAAAAGCAGCAGTGTCACTGCTCCATTTGAAAAGCAGATAGTACCACTGCTGTGAAAAAGTTAGACCATCCTAGGTTCCTCACTGCCGCAAGAAAACTATCTTTTGCATCCAGCAACACACTGGTACAGAGGCAGGTAAAAGCATGCATGTATGGTAGTTCAATAAGACTGGTGTAGAGAAGACAAGTGGGATTCTTGATGCAGTTAGACCACTTATGTCTGCAGCAGCACACGGTTCTCTACCACAGAGCAAAAAAAATTGAAGATTTGGGCAGTGAAGTTCTATGTGGAGCTGTGTTAGAACTCAGGTAGGTGCAAAGAAATATCTTTTTACTGACCAGGTATGCACAAGTAACTGCAGTTCCATGCAGACCAATCATCACAGGTCATGGAGTTCATTCTCTACATAGGAGTTGCTCAAAAAGAAAAAGGGGAAGGGAAAGGAAAAGATTTTATGCTGTCTGGAAGAGTTCTTGTAGATGAAACAGCTGAATGCCAATTTTCACTAAGGCCATTTAAAATAATTCCAGCTGTATTTTGAGAAGAAAGTTTTAACTGCTTTGGAATTCAGGTTTGATTTGAGTTCTGTTCTCTAAATACACTATTTTTTATCCTATATCACTAGACTAAGCTGGTGATTTTAAGGGTACATTATGTGGTCTTTTGGGAGTGTATACAAGATCAATCTGTGCTCCAAGCTAGTCAGTCATCACCACTATGGGGTATTTGGTGTGCAGTTGTTTTATGTCTGTATCCCAAGAGCACTTTGCAGCCTTAAATTGTTTTTGCCTGATTCTCAGTATCGAATAATTTTCTTCATATGATCCGTTTTTCCAGAGTGAACTTCCTATAAAGCCAAGACCTTTAATGAAAATATTAATAAGTCTGTTGCTTACCTGAATCCTTGAGGAGTTCCTCTGTTAACACAGATTGCCATACTGTTCTTCTTTTACCACAACCTTTATTACTTTTCTTTGGATATTTCATTACCCATCTTGCAATTCATTCACATCTTCTCTGTCTTATAATTTCTCATGTGATACTGAAACAAGTGCTTCAACATCACCTAAGTTTATTTTATCAAGTATTTGATCAGGTACATTTCCTTTGCTCTTGCACAACAACCAGGGAGTTAGTAAATCACTTTGTATTTTTGTTGTCTGCTTTTTATTTCAAGCTCTTTCAATACGGATCTTGAATGATATGCATATAATAAAGTTAATTTTTACGCACATTTAACATGAATTTCTGGTTTTCAACTAAGCATATAAGATGAGAAATCACAAAATATTTTGTTTGTGCAGCTTCTTTGGGATACCAGGAGAAACAAGCTCATCTGAGGATGGAATGGATTAATCTGGAAAAAAAATGAGCTAAGATGTTAAACCAAGCAGAGCACAGAGAGGGGCTGTGTCACCCAAAACTGCCTTTTGGGCATTTGTTTATTTATTCATTTGCAAAGTTTGGAGAAGGAGGGGAAAAAAAAAAAGAAACATTTGTGTGTTGCAAGAGGATTAGGGGAAGTGACTGCTGAAACCTGAGTATAAATGCTGTGCAAGGTCAGTCCCTGGAACAGTTAGTGAGGAAAATATTATTGGAAATAACACAAAGTAATCAAAAAAAGTAGGCTATGATACTAAATCTGTTTGAGTTTCTGAATCTCTAGGATGTCATTCCTGGGCTATACAGCTCTGGTCTTATGCTGGGTATATTGTACTGCAGAAAGAGGTAAGCTTTAATGTGAGAGAATAGAACTCAACCCTTTCTTAAAGTGTACGTGAAGATGGTAACTAAATATGTAAATAAAATATTTGCATTGTAGCTATTTAATGAACTGCTGACAACAATAATTGAGATATTTTCTGGCAGTATTTAGCACCTTTAGTACTTAGTATCCTGTGATAGCTGTTATTTCACCTATTTTTTTGGATAACTACTGCTGTTATTAATCTTTTTCACAACTTTTCAATAGTTGCAGTGCTTATAAACTGGAGCAAGACAACTCATTTGTTACTAATTATGCTCCTTAATTTTAACATCTAAACCCTGTAAAGAGCTGGTAGATCAAAATAGAGAATATTCAATAAATAAGCTTTTCTTTCTGCCTGGAAGAGTCTGTAAAATCATCTGAGAAAGAGGAATAATTACAAAATTGACTGCAAAGCTTACAAAACATCTTTTGACTTGTAGACTGGTTTGAATCCATTACATAAGATAGATAAATGTATACAGGTATGCTTTCATTTATGTTTAAAGCTGTAGCTAGTATTCTGGGATCTTTTTCAGAAGCCTCTGATATTTTCTGCTTCTCTGTTCAATTTATTTTTCTTGATACTGTGCTTATATTTTTTAATGTATGTTTAGTAATTATTCTTTTTTTCTTTGCTTTCTGTCTGGGTTTCTGTACCTATCCTGATGGGGGAATGATGTTTTGTGGTTTTGAGCTGGTGTGTCTTTGCTTGGTTCAGGTTGGTTTTAATTTTAGTTGAAGTTGATGAAGACCTTATTAATCAAAACAATCTGATTGTTTTGACTTTGAAAAACTGAAAATTCGGGACATTACTGAAATGTATCATGTTTTTTGTGTGTACTTATAATAAATACTGTTCCAAAGCAACTAACAAGGTCTCATTTCTTTGGAAAAAAGCCCAGAAAAGTCATAAATTTGAAATGAAAGTTAGCCTGAATTTGCACCTCCTTTTCACAGTGCTTTCTTTAGATCAGAGAGATTGCAAAGGAATGTGAATGTAGCAATATTTGATTTATCCAAGGCAACTATTACCAGGGTTCTTAGTTCAAGCTTTATGTTGAACGTCTATGTGAGTTGTTCAAGAGCTCAGTTTTTGCATAAGAGTTGAAAAATACTTCTACCTGAATTCATAGTTTGTGCTTGATGTTATAGAAGTTGCTACCAGCATAATGACAGCAAGAAAGCAGCTTGAGCTATAGCTCTTTCTAACTGGGTTCAAATTGCATATTAATAGTAAATGATTAATTCCAGCTCTCCTGGTCTCTCACTAAAGGATTTGAAGGTATGCATTTGGTGCATGCTTTCTAATATAAAACTACAACCCTTCCAATTCTGGTGAGTACACATGGCAAAGTGCATGATGTAATTAATATAGTTTAAAAGTACATCCTGTCAGCAGAGTTTTCCTTTTCAAGCTACTTAGAAACCGCATTAAAAGAAAGAGTAATAAGCTGTAGTCAGAAATGTATGTTCACACTGTAACACTTGATGATAACATGGTTTGACATGGTTTGACACCAGGCAGGAGTGGTAAGGAACAATCTGAGAGTTGAAATAAAACCCAGAAAGCAGCATATCTTAGTAATGATGAAGAGACTAAGGCAATTATTTTTCATGCCTTTTTTTTTTTTTGCCTGTGTGAAAAAGGAGTTAGAAAGCACCATTCTGCACAACAGATAATAAAAATATGATAAAACTCAGAAGTGAAGAATAGAGCAGAGAAGCTCTCCTTGTACTAAACAGCTTCATTTCTAAATCACATAAGAGTGTAGTTTCTCAGCTTGCAAACTGAAAGCATGAATTGTAACGAGTTCTGGTGCAAAATATGTAGAATTAGAAAACTTCCTTTCTCACTAATACAAAAAACTTTTTTTTTAAGGTAAGTAACTGTTTTAACACATTTGAAAGGCAGAACTAGCTAGAGTAGTAATCCTGTTGAGGTCACTCATTCCTGCATTTTGCAAAAATGTTAGAAGGTGAGGGAGTCTTAACCTTGCTGAGGCAGAAGTCCTTACTGCCTTTTTTGATAGTATAGCAGTACCCTCTAGTGGACAGGAGCACTAATTTTTACTTGGATGTAATTCTTAGGAGGGAGCTTAGTTTAATTAAAGTAGTTGGAAAGAGTGTGAATGTGTGAGCATACTCTTCCGTTAACACCTCAGCAGTATCATCAAAGCTTGTCCACTTCTTCTGGCTACTTAGGACAGCCAAAATAAAGTTATTAGATCTCACAATTAACATTCTTTATATTTTCAAAAGGCTGTAACTACAGAGTGCTTAAAATTCTGCAGCCTTTTTCTTGATCTTTAAACAATTTACTAAAAATATGCCTCTAATTTGGTAGGTATTTCACTGACTGAAATAACAACAGTGAGTGTTCAAGGGTATGTCTTTGCACAGCTAAAGTAAAATCCACATCCACACTTTGATGCGAAGAATAACTATTTAATCTGCTCATGTTGTATTAGAAATCACAGCTACTTAATCTCTGGTTGTGATTTTTTCTTTAGTCCCACTTTGAGGCAGCATCCAAACAATCCATAGGAAAGCTTCTGTTGAGAGTATTGCTGCTTTCTCAAACTCTGGCTTTACAACCAAACTAGTGAGAGGACTTTTGTGCCAGCTCTCTACTGGGTAATGAATTTACTCACTAAGAAATTTCCTTCCCTGGTCAATATTTGTTTTCTGTATGGTGGTTTCATTTCTTTTCCAGGGCTGCATTTCTCAGAGGTTCTTTCATTTATTCTTGTTGAATTCTTATCTTTCATGTTCAGATGTAAAACAAACTTCGCCACATCTGATTCATTAGACTATCCAGACCCTATTACTCTGGGTAAAGCTTCAGTCTTTAAAACAAGTGCATTTCAGTCACTCAAGCGCAGAGAATTAGTCACTGAAATTAGGTCAGCTGTTATAAACAAAACAATAAAGAATGTTTCTTACCGAAGATCATTTAGTCTTTCATTAACAGCTTCCCAACATTTGTTTCTTTCCCCTTTAGTGTGTTTTTTCTCATTCTTAAGCTGTTAGGAGCTTCTTAATAAAATTAATTCCCTCTTATTTCTTGTAATTCTTATGGGCTTGGCTGTACATTTCATGGACACTGAAGAAGTCCCAGGAAAGAGCTTTTGGGGAAGGACTGTATAGTACTGGACTAATGAGAAATATCAGACAACAACATCTCCCTCCCAGATTGAGTCAAAATGTTTTGAAGCTAACAAAGGTCAAAGTGAATACCCAGAATTAACCACATCATGCATTAAATAGCTCATGGACAGGAGGAAATTAGTTTTGGAATATCAGGTGGTCTCAGCTTAGAGAGAAAGCTCTAAGAAGATTTGAGGAGATTTGAGGGGAGCTTTGGCAGAGCTTGATCAAATGATACATGGGCTTAATGTCAGTAAGGATGGTGGTAGCTGCAGAAGAAAATAGAAGCTTGAAACGAATCTACAGAGTGCATGGAATTGTTCCCTGTGGCAATAGAAGAACAGGCAGAGGGAATTCTGCAGATGGAAGGGTAAAGGATGTCTGTGGTTAGAACCAGGGTAGTAATCTCATCTCAGTCTTTGTAACTAAAATCTGTTTTATGAATTATGACTTTCCCATGTGGTTTCTTGGTACTTGCTTGACTATCCTTATGTCCTTCAAAATGTGTATTCGCATTCCTACAATATATGGATTCTTGGCAGTTTCTTGTTTTGTGAGATTAAGTAGAAAACATGTTCATTTGATCACAAATATCCCCAGGATTTCTGCTACATTTTCTATTGTAAAATTATTTTGGTGTTTGTAGCATGTGCTTCAGTCACCAATGTTTTTTGTTTCCAATTTTTAGCTTGCAATGAACCTCCACCTAGGAGGGTTAAGGAAGTGCCCACTGAAAGGTGGGACGAGCCTCCCTATCCACATGGTACTAAAGCAACGTACAGATGTCGACCTGGATATATAAAACTTGGACGAATTGTATTTGAGTGTGATGATGGAGAATGGAAGCAACTTGCCCCAGCGACAGAATGCAGAAGTCAGTATTTATGCAAAATATGTGCAACTGTTTGACTTGACATTTCACATTCCTTGCCAGTGATGTCAATATGAAATTGCCATTGTATCCTTACCTGTAACTAACTTACTTATTTCAACATCCTTTAAAATATCATCTGAAAAAGTATGGATGCATAAGGAAACATTTTTGGAAATTTTTTTTCTCCAGATCAAAGGATTATCATTTTCTCTCTTTACAGATTTATGTTGCTATTAGGTTGGGTTTTTAAGTTATTAGGAACTTGCTTCCAAAATTTCTGAAAAGGTCTAATGCAGATGAAATTTACAGTCTAAGCAGAATAAAGCACTCACCTAGCTTCTGAATGCAAATCAAGAGCTGGCATTGTCTTCTTTCTGGCTTATTCAAGTAGTTCTATGAAAGATATAATTTCTTGAACTTGAAATTATTTTTCCCTGGCTTTTCTTTTGATCTGTGAAGAAAAAAATCATCATTAGTAAGATAGCTGCTATTTGTTATCTCTAATATACTGTGTTAGAAGTTTGAAAGTATCTCACACCCTCATACAGAATTCACTAGTGAAGAAAAGTTAATTCTCGTTAGGCAGCAGATACTTCTTTCCCGTAATGAGTTAGTTTTACACACAAAGAAGCTTCAGACACATGAGGTTTTTTTCTTGCATATCTGACATACAAAATGTCTACTAGTAAAATACAGTGTTTGATTTGATAATATAAATTTAAGTCCCAGGTGTCATTCAAATAGAGACAGATACAAATCATGAGTTAAAATAAATTCATGAAGTTGTTACTAGTTTCTTTTAGATCTTCTCAGTTTTATACGTAATTGTATAATCAGTCATTGAGCAAGGATCTTTCATACTAAATTTTGTGTTGCTGTATAGTAATACTTTTTAGTAAATACTGCCCCCGAGTGAATAGGTACTGACACTGGCATGGTGTAGGCGGAAGGAGAAAAGGGATGGTGTGCTACAGATTAAGTGATCGTGTTCCCTTTTCAGGATAAACCACACTAGACAGCGACATTGATCATGAGGTTGTCCATTTTCTCTGAATCACACTGGAGCAGGGTTAGAATCTAGTCAAACACCTCTTCCTTAACTTGAAAGGCTGGTACTCAATACTAAGTACTAGGAAAGTGCTGTCTTTTACACTTTCACATTCCTATGCGTTGTGTAAGTAATTTTTTTTCTCCTGCTGCTTCTGTTTGCTTGTTGCTGTCATTGTTGTTGGTTTTGGTTTGGCTTGGGTTTTTTACCAGATAAGCCCTGTGGACATCCTGGAGATATTGAGTTCGGTTCCTTTGAACTTACCAGTGGAAGTGAATTTGTATTTGGTGCCAGAGTGGAGTACAGATGTAATGACGGGTAATACTTACTTAACTTAATATATGGGAGTTAACATAAGATGTTAATTATAGTGTCAGTTATAGAATTGTTGTCTGTGATGCAGCTGCAACTTAATGCTTGATTATTGTTTAAATTTCTGCAATTACGGTAATGCTAAATAAAACTCGTCCTCATGTCTGGTGCTATTGGAGTAACTGACCTCATGCACCTGAAGCTGTCACCCAAAGCATCTAAAGTATGTAAGGCCGTAGCTAACTTGAAATCATGGCTGAGTAGAAAACAAAAATAGTGATCTGTCCATAAGGCTGCCTCATGTCTCCACCAGCCAGCCAGTTCAGATGGAAATGCAGCTTTGTGTGCTGGAAGCAGTTCTTTCAGTAGGCAGTCATGATGCAGTTATGTTAGCAGAGACATTAGGCCATACAATAGTCTCATATTTAGATCCACAACTTATCAGTCCTGCTTAAATTATTTTTAGTTTTATTTTGAAGAAGGATGCATTGTAAAGCATGTTTGAAGGAAGACATTTCTATAGACTCACTAATGTCTTCACTGACTGCTTGGAAGAAATTCTCTCTTCCTCCTTTATTCATCTTCTCCAATGAAAACTGCAGTAAGGCAAATACATAATACTGTGCTTAGTTAAGGATGCTCGGGACTGGATTTTTAATTCTTGAAATGTAAACCAGCCATGGCAGTTCAACCTTGCTTTTGTAGTCTTTGCATTTCTGGAATCTAGTTGGAATTCAACAAAAAAAATTCCAAAATCAATAGTCTCCTTGATCCCATAATTTCAGCCCATTCTTCACTGACATTTCTGACTAACAGTGCTTCCTCTAACTACAGTTCAGACAAGACAGAAGCCACAGCATTGTGGCCATGTTGCCCTCAAACCTAAGGTGCTAGCTTATCAAAGCATGAGGTGCATATGGTTTGGATTAAGTCCTATTTTGGTGCTATCACATGGCTTTCAGTCATATTAGAGCACAAACAACAGGAATTTTACTCTGCTTGCCATTGATCATGTAAATTATCCCTAGGTTACTTGTTATGTAGCTGAAGCTTGCTATCTCTGTAATGAAGAAGCCATCTTACTGATTACTTCCTACTTCCGGATTATTTTTTTATTATTACTTTTTGCCATAAGCAATTAAAATAAAGAAAATAGGGAAGATGCTGGCTGAAAAACTTCTCGGTTTTGGTTAGTCTGTGCTAGAGCATATGAAACCTACATCATTTGCTTCAAAACCAGCAGCGCTGCTGTTCCTGTCACATAATGAGACTGTATTTTAGCATTGCTTACTCTTTATTCGGTAAGATACTGGATGCTCAGCCAAAGAAATTACCGTGAGTGTCAGGCAGATGGATGGAGCAATGACATCCCTCACTGTGAAGGTAAATGAAATTTGACATTTAATTCTTTAGCAAACTGTCTTTTTATCTGTCTGATACTGTCTAGAACTAGCCTGTGATCTCTCTACTAGTATTAATTCACATATGTTTAAATTCAAGTTGTACAGCAATGAAACTTACAATTACTGCTTAGCCATTTTAGTCCAATAACCACTTGAGCTTTTATTGAAAGCATTCACAAAATAGGCTTTTGTCACCTCAGGCTGGCTTAAAGCTCTGCCTCACCTAAAGGCCCTGATAGAGTAGATGCTGCAGAACATGGTTACAAAAGACAATTGGGATGAGGCATTTTGGATGTATGTGAAAGGATATGTGTTTTTCGGTAGCTTTCTCCTCCTCCTCTGTGAATATCCTAGCCATTAGGATTTTATTGTAAATTCTCCCTATTAGCATACTGTGGAAGAACTTTATTAAGTAAGAACTGATAGTGTGTGTTTTGATATTTTCTTGGTCTCTGATACTCCACATTTGGTTTAGTGGATTTTGAATCTCCTCCCTTTTAGGCATGCAGGTCTCTGTCTGCACAGTGCAGAGCAATGATTTCCAACATTTTTTGTCACATGCCACCAAGATACTACAATTTTAAAGTCCTCATAAGATTTTTCTTTCATAATTGATGAGTCTGTATATTGTCCTAATTGGTGAGGAAGCTAGAAGATAAAATGTGAGCTCATAGAAAATGCTCATAGACTTATAAGATGGCGAATGCTGTCACAAAGTGGAAGCTATGGTAGACAAAAACCAGCCACTTGCTCAGTGATATCCATGTGAGCATTTAAGAATGAGATTTGATAGACATTTCTCCCTTAATAAGAAATATCTAATGACATGCTAATTCTTTCTTTTTCTGCAGTTACAAAATTAGGCGATAATAAGAGGTCTAAGTTCATGGCTGATATTGTGTTTATTTACTTTGGTAATATAATGTTCTGATAATATATAATTGTTTTGGTAATATAATTGTTTTGTTAACTTAACCTATTTTGACAAAGTTTAATGGCCCTACATGTCAGTCAAGGCTTATCTAATGATTCATAGAATTCATAGGCTCATAGGATAATTTAGATTGCATAAAACCTTAGGAGGTCACCTAGTTCTTTGGGTGCTCTGTCTTTAACCTTCAAGGGCAGAGAAGAGGATTGATGTGATCCAGTCTGCAAGCTTCCTCCTATGTCAGTCTGTCTTTTTCCTTGGGGTTTTGTACTGTATGTGTTGCAAATAGTGTCTGAACACATAACAGGAGTGTATATTTCTAAAATGGGTGAGGAAATTACAGTGAGTTTTCTGTATTTTAGCTTTTTTTGTCTGACAACTTATTTTATAGAATAGGCCTTAAAATGGATGGGCTTTTTTCCTTTGGTTTTGCTTTGTTTTATTTTCCAGTGGCGAAGTGTTTGCCTGTACAAGCACCAGAAAAGGGAAGACTAATTACAACTGGTGCATTTGAGCTAGGCCAGGAATATTCCTTTGGCCAGGTTGTAAAATTTGAATGTAATGCAAAATACAGGCTTGTTGGATCTAAGGAAATCATTTGTTCTTCTAATGGAAAATGGAATAGTGATGTGCCTCAGTGCCAAGGTAAGACACGATTTATTATCTGTAATTAAGAAGCTTTGTTCTCACAGATTTGTAAGGATTGGTTACTATATGGAAAACTACAAAGCTTTCGTTTTATTCTACAGCAATAAAGCCTAGCTTGGCTGTAAACAATCTCCATTGCATATATGCAGGAGAAGTAGGATAAGAAAGAGAAATTAGAGAATATTGGATGCTAATATATTCACAGCAGACCATCTGTTTGTTCCACATTTTCACTACAAGCTGTATGTTTTGCCAGGCTGCAGGTTCTTCGAAAATAGCTTTGGTATGCCTACATATGATTCAATAACTTCAGTGTTGATTTAACCAAAGTAATTACAAACAATTTGAATCTATGTGAACCAAGTTTAAAAACTGAGTATGGTTTTCATTCACCCATGTTCTTAGGGTATATAAAATACAAAGAAATCGTGATGGATTTTGTTTTCCTTCAGACTAATCCCTTTTGGGAAGTTAGAAGGTTAACTCATGTTTAGTTTGTACGGAACCACAGAATCACAGAATACAGCAGGTTGGAAGGACCTCTGAAGGTCCCTCAAAGCATTTAGCTAAGGCAAGTTGCTCAAGACCATGTCCAGTCAGCTTCTGAATATGTCCAAGGATGAGGACTCCACAGCCTCTCCGGGTAACCCATTCCAATGTTTGACCACTGTTAAGTAACCCTGGTTTTTCTTACATTAAAATAGTATTTCCTGTACTGTAATTTCTGCCCACTGCCTCTCATCTTGTCACTGGGTGCCAGTTACTTCATCATCTTTACTTCTGCCTGCCCCACCACAGGCAGGAATTAACACATGTGAAAAAGATCCTCCCTCCTTCTCAAGCTCTCTTCTCTAGACTCTAGGTTGTGTGAGATTGGATTGTCGAATGACTCCTAGGAAGCTTATGGCAACAAAGACTTAAAAATTCAGTCCATCAAGTTTCTTAGGCTATTTATATGTTATCTAATTGGAAGTGTGAGTTTAGAAGAGCAGAGTACATATGTCAGGATGTCAGAATGTCAGATACATGTATGGTTTGTTCACACTGTCAATGCTTCATTTTGCTGCTTTGAAACTCCCATTTATTAGAATTTGAATAGCCTAAAGTGGGAATAAACACAATTGCTAGTAACTTTTGCACAATATAGTTAAATTCATTTTTCGTGTTAATGCCATGATTTAACTGATCATCAACTGGCAATGACAGAGCTTTGGATTTGCTGGAAATTACAAGGAAATTAAATGATCTGAAAAAGTGAAATTCCTAAATTTCAGCAGCCTAGTTACTTAGTTTAGAATGTCCCCTGCCTTATATAGTGATTCTGAGATCCATTAAAATCCAAAGCAAAGCCTTGAAATCTGGTTCATGAACCAATTTGCTATTGATGCTGTGCTGCGCCACACTTTCTACCCGGCACCCACACTCAGGTCGCTGAAGAGTTTTCAAATAAGATTCAAACAGTTTCCAAATGCAAATGGGTTTTTGAAGTGAAATGAAAAAAGAAAAAAACCTCAAACCAAACAAACCTAAATTTTATTTCCGTAGGCATTCATTCTTAGCAAATAAAACCAAACAAAAATATATGGATATTGTTTTTCTCAACAGAAATTATCTGTGATGTGCCAGAAATTCCGCATGGATATGTACGGTCTCCAAAGGCATCTTACAAGGAAACTGAACAACTACAGTTTGCCTGTGATAAAGGATACAGATATGGTGATAGAGCAGATGCACGATGTACAGCAACAGGATGGAATCCAACCCCCTATTGCACTGGTATACCTTACCCAAAGTTATTTATTTGGTACATTTTTTGTGTTTGGAAGTAATTTCAGAGATTGGTAATGAAAAAGTTAGTGTATTCATAAGAAAAGAAATCCATCCACATCTGACCAATATTCCATGAAGATCTGGAAGGATTAAGTGTTAAGTGGTAAAGAGACCAAACAACTAGATAAGAGTTTTCCATGGAAAGCAGTAGCAAAACAGATAATTCAGTCTTTTTTTTACTTGTGTGTAGTCAAATAGGTCCACAAAACAACAGTTGCTCCAGTATACTTGCATAAATGAGACTGATGGTAAAATACTTCACGCAGCATTAGTAGCTGTTGTTATTTTATTCTTTTTCTATATGATTCAGAATTAGTGGGAAGAATACAGGAAAAAAAAATCCTAATTTGGAAAAATAGAAAGGAAAAAGCTGAATCTCTTTACCTTCTACAAAATCTGATGAAAACCTTTAATCCAAGGAGTGGAAAAAACAGACACTAAAAAGAATAATAAAGCAAGCAGAAAAAAATAGGTGTTAATTAGAAATTAAGAAAAAAAAAAAAGAAATTCAAACTGCAGAGGGAATCTGAAATCTTTAGTGGCATGGGACAATTAACATTTGAAACCAACTTCTTAGAGAAGTGGTGTGGGTTTTGAAGTCCTGTTGTCTTCATATACAGTCTCAACATTTTTAAAGTGTGTGTAACATGAACAAAACTGGTACAAGTCAGTGTACTAGACTGTGCTGTATTGTTGGAAGACTAGTTAAAGAATTGTTTGTTTGATACCATATGAATTGCAGCAGTATGAATAAAATCAGGTGTCCTGGGTTCAGCTGTAACAGTAATTTTTCTCCTTCCTTTCTGCTGATGCGGTGCTGTGTTTTGGCTTTAGTCTGAGAAAAATACCAATAACACACTGATGTTTTAGTTGTTGCTAAGTAGCGTTTACTCTGATCAAGGACTTTTCAGTCTCTCATGCTCAGCCAGTGAGGAGGGGAGCAAGAAGCCTGGAAGAAACAGAGACAGGGCACCTAACTCAAAGTAGCCAAAGGGATATTCTGTACCGCAGCATATCGTGCCCAGAAGGACAGGTCCCTTCTCGGATTGGGCTGGGTATTGGTCAGCAGGGGGTGAGCAATTTTATTATGCATCACTGCTGTTTAATGAGGGCTTTTTCCTTTCCCCTTTTAGTTTTATACTCTCTCCCTTTGTTATTTCCCTTGTCATCATTATTACTATTAGTAGTAGTTTTGTATTATACTTTATGTATTGGAGTATTCTTATCTCAGCCAGTGGGGTTTACATTCTTTCAGTTCTCCTTCCCATCCTGCCCAGAGGGGGAAGTTGGCCAGGGGGGTGTGAACGAGCAGCTGCATGGTGCTGAATTACCAGCTGGGCTTAAACCACATTGTGGAAAAATGATAGTCTTAGCTTGGCGATGTACTTCTGAATCCACTCAGCATCTTACCCTATATGAACAAATGGACGTTTGGTTGACCTACTGAACTGGCATCTGCATTTTGTCTGAGTGTCCTGATGAGTCTTACTGTAGTGTGAGCAGACTGAGAACCTGGCTGCCAGTTATTATATCCATTCTTTAAATTTCCATATTACTAGTTCTGATCAACTAGTTGTAACCAAGGAACAATTCAGAAATTATCCCTGTTTCACTGATGGAGCTTCAGTAAGAAATTGTTAGTGTAGGGTGCAACCTCTCAGAAATGACAGGAAATTACAAAAGTATCTTTCAAATGAAAATCATGACTTACGTTTATAAACTTCCTTTCCAGAGCTGTTAGGAAATAGGAAGATAGTGTTGTAGAAGGAATACTGTCAAGTTGACATGGCCATTTCCATAGGAGTTCAAGCAAACGTAAAGCAGCTCAATTTCAGAAAATAAGTACTCCACTGATGACCATAAGTGCATAAGCTAAAAATTACATTGGAATTGTAATGCTAGATTGTACTTAAAGCTGAAAACTTTCTACACAGCCATTATGTCAAGAGCTGTGTACAATATAATAATTCATTAACCCTAAGAACCATGGACATGAACTGATGTATAAATGGAGACCAAAGTAACACGGTATGCATGAATCCTGCCACTGTCCATCACTGAAGATAGCAATTTGTTTAACGTCATCAGAACTGCAGTTGCACAACTGCATTATCCATGGCGTTGAAACTTCCCATCAGAAATTGTCTGAGAATCTCTACAGATTAATATATTTACAAAGCTGAAACTCTCTTTTGCTTTCTAACTCCCAAATGCCTTCTGAGCACTTACTTAAGATGACAAATCCAGAATTTCTGAGGCTAGTCCTGTTGGGCATCATCCCTTTGGCTTGTGGATCTTTCTTTAGTTTCATTCAACTACAGAACTTAAAGACTATATTAAAATTTCTCTCCAAATCCCACAAAGAGAAATGTTATGTCTCAGTTGAAACAATTCCGTGCAAATTTGATGGAAATCAGTTGTGGCTTGAATTCTCTTCAAGAAATTGCCAAACGCTTGAAACTGGGAAAAAAAAAATGTTGGCAACAGGGCAACATTGTAGGATGTTGCGTGCTGCCCACCTTCCTGGGACCTTTTCCAGAAAGACTCCTTTAGAGATAAAAAGTAGTCGTAGTGCCCACTCAGTTCTTGACCTTTCTATATCAAGATTAGCAATTATATTAATTAGTATGCATTGCCTACAATTTAGCAACATGCTGCTCTTGAGAAGTGCCAAATAAAGCATTCTTCCAGGCACTGACACACTGGGCAAAGATACTTGGGGCATATTCAAACAGTGGTTCTGGATCCTACCAGATTTATTGCTGAACCTAGACGATTCAGCAGTACATGCATACAGCCGATTCACTCACCTTCACTCCACAGCAAGACCAACCCATAGTTACTTTATAGTCATTCCTTCCCAGCCCTAAGTGTGTTAGTGGTATTTTTGAAGCTCTGGTTTATAAAGAATATGCTTTCTTGGCTTCTCCAAGCATAAAGATACCATGGGCTTTTTATGATAGCATTCCCATCCTTTCTCAGTTGTCAAAATACTTCTGGTGTTGGTGCAAGACCCTAATCTTGATCACACACCCTTTGAAGGATCGGTTCCTAATTTAGAAGTGTAGTTATTTCTCCATTTACAACCTGTGAATGAACCTGCCCTCCTTTGAGACAGTCTTCATTAACCAGCCCTGGAGAGCTGTGAGTGAGCCCAGCATAGGTAATTTTGAGCTCCAGCTACAGAATGACCTCCTGGAAAAGATTAGTCAAATTCAGTTTGATCACTTCTAGTTCTTGCTTGAACCATTCTCTTTGCAGTTAAGTTTTAATCTTCTAATTAGCACGACATCGGGAGCAGCTGTCACACTCCTCTTACAGCACTGTGTGTTTCTAAGAGTGGGAGAGAAACGTAACCTTTTCTTTGCCCTAAGAAACATCTTTTTAACAATTTCATGCAGTTATGGTCAATATACTATGCAAATAAGAACTTATGCAGTAAGTATAAACATATTCTAAAAATTAGCAACCATTTTTTCTCTTTTGAATTAGAAATTGCATGCTCTCCCCCAAGAATTCCAAATGGGGACTTTAGACCTCAAGGGCACAACTACAAGGAAGGTGATACAATCACAATACAGTGTAATCCTGGATATCATTTTAAAACATTGACTGGCAGAAGCACAGCTGAATGCACCAAGAATGGCTGGGTGCCTGATCCAGGTTGTGTCCGTAAGTAGCTCTCATGAATGAAGACTCAATGTGTAGCATTGTTGGAAATACTTCAGTAGAAAGGAGGTCAAGAGAAAAACTGAAGAAGCATGAGAAACGAGCTGCTTATTCATTGTGCTTCTTTGTGATGTAAACCTTCATTTGGTGGTGGAAAAATCAGCTGTAGAAACAAGGGTATAATCTACATTTATATTGTGTTATAAACACAGATATTATCTATTACTGTATTTGTAAAGTATGTGTTAAAATGTGCTATAGTCAGCTCCCTGTCAGGAAGATTTATGACCCACCTGAGTAGCATACCAGTCAAGGTAAGAGAACATAGTGAGTATTAAAGCATCCAAACCAAAACAGAACATAGATAATGTTTGAAAGGTATCTTTCATCACAGTTATCACAGTTTTCGACTTTTACGTGCTGTTGTATGTTGGTATATTATGAACAATCACAGTTTTATTCTACCTATTATAGCCTGTCAAATAACAAAGCATGATATTCTTGATTGTTGATGAGTTCTTTCTTGGCTTAAACTTCCTTTAACTACATTGATAGTTTTGCCCAGTAGGCACAGTATTAATGACTAAATAACTAAATCAGGAAGTAATTTGATAATTAATGAGCTGTCACTCAGTGATCTTTGGTCCCTAAAAATAAGAGGAAAACTTAGAATCTGAAAGAAACCCTGCTGAAATCTGTCTTGTGAATGAGCCTTTGGATAAGATTATTTGAGTTACTCCAAAAAAAGTGCAGTTAGTATCTGTATTAAACTTTTCTCTATATGTATGTGGGTTCTAAAACCAAGGTGTCATTCTGAGACCACTCATTTTTGAATGGTCTGTCCAGTGGGTGATCTCCCCTGCCCCAGCATGAAGGCTTTGGCTTTAGGGGGAAACTACTTGCCACATCCAAGTAGGACACCCTTGTAAACTTGAATGAAACCTCCTGCGAATCTCCTCCTTCTATCCTTGACTTGTCCCTGAAAAAGGCCAGTTCTTTTGAGGAACTGAGACAATGGAAGAAAAATGCTACTGTTTTAAAATAAAAATGAGAAGAGAGAAGAGCTAAGAAGAACTTTTGGTGCAGGATCCCAAAAGTTGCCAATTAAAGTGGTGACAGGAGTCATCTCAATTTTAAGAACCCACTGTTCAGTGTGTTGATGTGAGCTAGCTGCCTGGGGTGCCATCATGGTCAGTATAGTACATTTAGTTGAGACACTCTACAAAGACAGTGTCATCTCACCATATAGAATAAATACTTGCATTAGTCTCATAAATTAGCTGGATTTCTGTTGGTTGCATTGGAGTTAGAGGGAAGCAACACAGGCATAAGCAGTGACAAAGACACCAGAAGCAGAGTGTGATTATTCCTGCACTCCTTAGGATCTGCCAAGTTGTGCAGTCTTTTCTCTGTCAGTTTCAGGAAACACTCAGTTGATGATGATGAATCTGAGTTGTGCCTTGAGCATTTTGTCATGTATGTGTTGATATTGTTGCTGTTAAATTCTATTTCAAGAGAAACCGTGTGACTACCCTGCTATAGAAAATGGCAGGTTAACTGACTCACTGGAGTACTACAAAAGCTATTACTTTCCAATGAGTTTTGGGCAGCACGCTGATTACCACTGCAATGCCGGTTATTCAACTCCAAGTGGAAGATACTGGGTTCGGATGGTCTGCTCCGAAAGAGGCTGGTCTCCAGAGCCAAAATGCCTCAGTAAGTGCATTTCCATTATATGCTCAATTCTGTCATAGTTATCAAAAGTCTGTGCATCAGAAATTGTGCTGATGGAGTACAAGACAGAACAAAGAACAGTTTGTTCAAGTAGAACTGCTTTAGTTGACCCCTGGAACTGCACCCAGACTGTAATAGTATTAGTACTATAGCTATAGTATTGCTTCAGCCATCTTTCTTGTGCTGAAAATCACTCAGGGCAGATATCACCATTTTCAACCAGAGCCGACTATCCAGAGCTCATGTACATGACTCTAGATGCACTGAAGTTAGCTGAGCTTGCTTATGAGCAACTAGGTAAGCAATATTGCTTAATAGACCACTTCATAGCACCTTATGTAGTGACTTGTAGTCCTGTTGATGTGATTCGTCAGTCTTAAGGCAGTGCAGCAAAACATGCTTTCATTTCAGTTTGAATGTGAATGTCTTCTGGGATTGAAGGCTACAGAAGGGTGCCTGTTTTTTTGCTGTGTTCCTAAGAATTAATTTACCTGGCGTCTTGCTATCAAACTTACTGTGGTGAAAGGTACTTACCTTTCTTCTTTAGAAACATGTCAAGTTAGACGCCTGGAAAATGGTCATTTCTCAAGTAGCCAAAACATTTACAAGGAAGGTGAAAGAGTTAAATATATCTGCAATGATGACTATCAGACTGAACATGAAGATGGGAAAGTCACGTGCACGAAGGGTGACTGGTCACCTCATCCAAGATGTATCCGTAAAAGTGAGTGTCCTTGTATTTTGTTGCCGTTTCTAGCTAAAGCCAGTAAATCTATCATCACATCACCTACATTAATACATCACCACTCTAAGTCTAGGGCTTTACAACTGGAACACAATGCTGTGATTCTCTCAACTGTCTCATGCAGCTCTCAGTCCCTGCATGCAGCTGAGGTTGGTTGCTATATGAATGTGCAGAATGTACCCTGTAAAACGTCCACATGTGCCTCATTCAGGTCTCCTTAAGCTCTGGGATGGCAGCCATAGTCTCTTTGTCTTCAGTAGTGAAATCTTGTTCTAACATGGTAATATAATACAGAGTCATCGTTCCCCTTGCACAACTTACAGGCAATGTGTCCTTTCAGCCTCCCACCATGCCACCTGATCCTTGTTTCTCTTGCTTCCTTTCTAGTTGGCACCATACTGGAAGGGTGGGAAAATAAGGTTACCTCTCCAAACTCCAGCTTTTGTTCCTAACTTGCACCAAGCCTGAAATTGCTAGAATGTCTCACAGCAACTTTAAATACTTTAGATAATGGTTTCATAGAAGGAAAGTAATTCAACTTGACTTCTCTTGAACTATAAAAATACCTTTTTTAGGAAAAATTCCACCCTGAAAGAGACACCGACTACAGAATGTTTCATGCTGCCTTCCACTGAGATCTTGATGTAGCAATGAGCCAGCAAAATAAAGTCTTATGATTCCTAGGCAATTGTGGGTATCACTGGTATAACTGCCCCCTCCAAAACTGATGTGGACTTTAAACTTTTGCAGCTGTTGCACTAAAGTATTGTTAGCTCTGCTCCTTGCAGTGAAATATATCCTCAAGTGTTGCTCAAAGTCTTTTTTTAACCCTATCTTGAATTATTTGACTCTCTAGTGTCAAATATTGCCATTTGTTGTGGTGTTGTTTTCTGAAAATGAAAAAACTCCTTCACAGAATGGTTTATTAGTAAGGAATTTGGCATACTATGGAAGTTTTCTTTCAGAATACAAGACCAGGCCCTGTCCAACCTGGCCTTGAACACTGCCAAGGTTGGGGCATTCACAACTTCCTTAGACAACCTGTTCCAGTGCCTCACCACCCTCACAGCAAATTCTGTCTGTCTCTTTCAGAAAAGTGCCAGGCCTTCTATTTTGCCAATGGTTATTTCTCCTCACAAAAGAGAGAATTTAAAATACAGGAGAAAGCCAACTACCATTGTCGCACTGGCTTTGTAACTCCAGAATTACAGGAAACAGGAGTGACAGAGTGTCAAGAGAACGGCTGGATACCAGCTCCAAAGTGCAGCAGTGAGTAAAGTCTTCAGAGCTCCCTGTCACCGTCACGGCCACAGATATGATGTACACAGATTTTTGTCATCTAGAGAGAATTTTTGCTGGACAGAGGGAGACTCAAACCAGCGACTGATGCTCTGGAGATTGACTTTTCTGGGGCTTCAGGAAGTAAAGTGAGAATACATAAAGGGAGCGACAAAGGCAGGAAAATATCTACTGTCTTCTAGGCGATCTGTCTTTTTGCACCTCTGTAGCATAAAGTAGATGGCAATCACTGACCTCACCAGTGAGTCTTACCTGATACAAGGTACATATGCCCAAATTTACTACCAGCTCTCCCACCTTGCACTGATGGGAGGGAAGATTTATGAAGAAATACCTGTGAACCAAAGCATTCTTCCATGAACTTTCTTCAAGTGTGACCAAATTAGAGAAAAATGGGGTTCATTATTTGGAAATATGTTATCACCGTGCATAAAAAGCACCACGTATATGGCTGCCCTGGTGTCAAAAAATCCATTTATGAAAAACACCCGAGTGCTTTTTTCTGAAAAGGCTTCCATGCTGGTGTTGCCTTTTTCCTCTTCTAGTCTTCTTCCTCTCCTGAACATGGGTAGGAGAGTAAAAAAATGAGACTTAATCTCCCTGTGTTATCATACCAAGGCTTGTAATATTGACCAGCTTTAGCTGATGTTTTATCTTGTCCTTTTATTTCAGGCTGCCTTTACCTAGGATTTTGTGCCTTTTTTCCTGCCCCGCTCACAAATGATGGTGGGGAACAGGAGTACAAACTGTTTGCTATGACACTGATCAGTCATAATAAAAATATGTAGTAAAGGGACTGACTCTAAGGAGGAACTATTTATGCAAGATATTACTTCTACACACATATTTCTGAAAATTAATGCAATAGATCTATCAATATGCTACATACAATACATTCATATTTTGACAGTGCAGAACTTCTAATGTTTCAAATATACTGAGTAGTTCAGTGGACTAGCACACACTAAAGCATTTGTTCTTTTGGTGCATCCGAAGGATGGTGTTCCTGGATCACAAATTGCACTAACTTTTGTTTTATTCTACAGAGTCATGTAAAGCACCTCATGTGGACATTTTGAATTACCACGCAGATAAAACTGTATTCATGCCTGAAGATACAATTGAGTATGCATGTTGGGAGGGATATCAACCTGCAGATAATGTGCCAACTGGTACCACAAGGTGTGGCATAAATGGTGAATGGAATCCAGAGCCCCAGTGTCTTGGTGAATATTTTTGTACTCGTGTAATTCTCCAGATATTTTGTGAAGCTTTTTTCTTAAAGATTATTTTTTTGTTTGACCTGTTCCAATCAGTAGCATTTTGTCTATTTTTTGTAAGGTGCACATTACATGTTAAAATATTTTGTCTTTGTAGCAATCGAATGTGAAATGCTGACATTGCCCAATGGCGATTTTTCTCCCAAGAAGGGTAAATACCGCAATGGAGATGTTGTGAAATTTACCTGCACAAACAATTACATGAAAGTGGGACCTGCCTCTACTCAGTGCTATTACTTTGGATGGTTTCCATCACCACCTGTGTGTAAAGGTAATTCTTCTGTTAAATTTGGTAGGAAATAGGTGAAAATGCTTGGGTCCTAAAGTCTTCTGTGGACACCTTCTATAAACCAGTCTTGCTCCTAGGAACAATTATCCCATCTTTGTCTCTAAAAGGGCAAGAACTTTGGATCATTTCATGTGTTTTGCTGTTTTATGTGAAAGATTCTGAATAGTAGAATTTTCAGTGCTGAACTTTCAGCTAGCTTTCGTTACACCAGCTGAAGTTTGGCAAGAACTGGAAGTGAGCCGATAAATGAATTGTGCAAAATTCTGCTCAGGTTATTGACTATAATGTGTGAAAAAATTACTTATTTTCTAAAAAAGCATAAATAATGTGCAATGTGGCAGCCAGGAGTGATTAGTCTTACTATTGTCCTCTCTTACTGTATCCTAAATGTACTACATTATGCCACTGCCTAATGTCAATACTCATCAGACATTGTACCTTCTGTACCTTTTTCTGATCACATGCCACTGAAGGAAAAAAAGCAGTTTTGGAGACAACACAGAGCTGGTTATTATTAAAAAACTGGGTTGGTTTTATCAACCACTTCTTTTATCATAGCAGGCAATTGACAGTATATGGAAATAAGAGAGTAGAGTGAGTCAGGGTGATGCTTATCTGTTTGTGATCTCCAGCCCAGCACAAATCCAGATATTCAAAGGCATAAGCCAATGACCTGTTTAATCTCTTCTACTGATTTTTCTTAACTTAACTTTAAACTACAACTTCAAACTGTTTTATGTTGCACTTAACATAAAATTATGCTAAAAGTACTGAGTTAGTATATGTTAGAGCATAGATTTAATCTCTTGATTTCAGTGAACGCCAAAGGCTGTGGACCTCCACCTGAGATTACCAATGGAAGTATTGCTGATGGCTTTGTGAAACGGTCTCGTCATGGGGACAGAAGGATATATCAATGCAACAGTGAATTGAAATTGGTTGGATCAAAGGAAATAGAATGTGTTGATGGACAGTGGTCGTCTCCTCCCTCTTGCATTGGTAATCTATGTAATTCATACTTGTGAGAAGTCTGTTATTCACTGTAGGCTAATACTTCACAGATATTTTCACAATTAAAATTACGTATTTTCACATATAACATTGTGTTCAAAATCACATTATGGCTGAAAAGTAAATGCACACTATATGGTAAAGCCAAAACCTTGTTAGTAGTATAGTCGAAATCTTAACAGTCCAATAAAATAATTGTTGTGACTATAGGAAGAAAATAAATATGTAATATAGAAATGATATAAATATATAAATAATGCAGAATATCTACGTAATGCAAACAATTTATAGTATACAATTGCAGTTGTTATATACACACTTTCTCTTATTTACCCCTTTTTCTGGAAGAAATTGCCCACTTTCTGTGATGTCATTAGGTAGCATACATCAAACCTGAGAGTACAAATGTCAATGACAGGAGCCAAAAAACTGCTTGTGCAAATCTACTATTTGTTTGTTAAGACAGCATCTCAGAATTAAAGTAGAATGGAATATTCAAGCTAAAAATCTGTAAATACAGAAAATAATTCAGGGCATTCTTCTGGCGCAGGATGATCTAACAGCAGAGCCAATAAAAGGCGCAGGTTTTATAAGACTGGTATACTCTGTCCCTATACATATACATTCTGACACATCTTCCATGAGCAACACTAGTGAATTAAAACTGTTCAGCATGGAGCAGAAGTCTGAAAGAATTGTGGTCCAAACTTGAGTGCAGGGTTGTTCAGATTCAATTTATCATGGTTCTTCCCTCTCCCGCATCCAGAGCAGGTGTATGCCCTTATTCCCCTTTTGTGCCCTTTTCCAAATACTTGCTGCCCTCCTCTGTGCTGTCACTACCACTGTAACAATGACAGCCCAAAGCAGGAAACTTCCTGTTGTCACACAGAGGTGACAGCACTGTAGCCCTCTAAGTGATGATACAGTGGTTTTCAGTTCTTGTAATAGTACTAACTGCAGGTGCACATTGCAAATGTGTAGTTGTATACTCAAATATAATTTTGACTGATCAGATCCAGGTGAGTTGGATCGATCCCCCTCAGGGATCCATGTGAGTTGGGTTAACTGAAGGTTTTCTTACACTTTAGGGTTTATATACCCATAAAAAAATAGATTGGGGAAATTACTGTTAGCTGAAAGTACTTGTGGAGCATGCTGTGGAGTTACCACAGTGATGGAAAAGGAAGGGAAAAAACAGGAGAGGGATTTAGTAAACTGACCAAAGGATATACATACCCCAGATGCTGTTACAATTAATGGGAGTAGGTTTGCCTCATGAAATGCAAATATAGTTGTTTTTATTTAAGTTCTTTCAGCTATTCATATATGACTCCAGTATTACTGTGGAATATTTCTGCTGTTTTCAACAGAAGACAAAATGCCGTGTGGATCTCCTTCTTCTATTCCAAATGTTGTTCTTCATCAGGAAGACCAGCCCCAGTTTTCCCATGGTGATGAAGTAACGTGTGGATGTAAAGAAGGCGCTGGAAATACTGAGGAAATGAAAATAAAATGTCTCAATGGGGAATGGAAGCCTATACCACTTTGTGCTGGTATGCTACCTCCACATATAAGATTTCTGTAATATTTAGATTTCTGTAATATTTCAGATCTGAGTGTAACATATTTCTATTTAAAAGTTCAAGATTTCAGCTATCGATACATACCCAAAGCTACTATAGTTTCATGCAGCTCAACTAAGTCCTTAATCCTGGAAAGACTCCACACCTACAACTCTGTAAGCATCCTGAGTAGATTTGGTGAAGGCAATGGACATTTGCACAGTGGGTAAAATCAAGTATAGGTGTACAGGTGTACATCATTTGTGTATGGTGGCTTTTGCCCATTTTCCGGTGTTCCTCCCTAGTAACAACCTTTCAGAAGCCTTGGGACATACCTGCAATAAAGTAGCATGCCTGCTGCGTTAATTACTTGTAGTTTTCATGTCTCTGTACTCCTTTGATTTTTAAAATCCTACTGGGAATTAAAAATTATATTAGTAACCAAAGTGTGCTGGGCTTATCTCGTCCTCACCGTTTTTGTGTGGATTAGTCCTTTCATTTCTGATCAGCAGTTTTCTCTTTTTTTTGCATCTTCCCATTTAGTTTTGCGGTGCATAAGTTGAATTTAAATAATGCCTTTTACAAAGATATAAACCAAAGCCTTTTCCTAAGAAAAAGAAAAAAATTACATTAGAGTCAGCAATTTAAATAAAAAGCAATACTGGACAAGAATAACTATTGTCTGTGAAAAATCACTCCAGCAAATTGCTTGTCTTTCTTTAACAGAGCACAGTTTACGATATATTCAATTCTTGGTTCCTCCTTTCTTCTGAAGTCATTTTATATTCATCAGTGATTTGAGAGCACTGTACCTTTATTTACAATTATGCTGAGCTTTGAATCAGGCACAAAACATGGTCTGATGAACTTTCACAATCAGCTTGTGTTCTGTCTCTCGGAGTCACTGGTAGGGGGCATAAGACACGGTTGTGACTTAGCTACACTTCCACAGGAGATTGATACCTGATACATACACAATGTCGAGTAGTACTTCCTTTATGCTCCTGCTTCTACGAGCTGCTTCTTGCTCATCTTACTATTGTTTTATAGTTTTAGGGAAGAAAAGAGTTATTAGGTTTTGTATTGTTTACTGCACACAACAAAAGGGAAACTGCCAGCATAAAAATAAATGCTTTGTGAGGTGGAGCAGCCTCATCTTTAGATATCTGGAGCAAGCAATCATTCTGTTACTGTAATCTAGGAATCTTAGGGGTTACTTCACACTACAGTAAAAAACATAACTCTCGCACATGGACATGCATTAAGAAACTGATGACCTCTTCATTATAGAATGCATGTGTATGTTTTGGTGTTTTTCCCCTTTTGTTGATTTTTTTCAGATCCATCCCCTCAGTGTGTTCTTCCAATGGGTGCTGAGCTTCACAAGTCAAAAAAGGAGCCTGGGTTTCCTGGAGTTATACGTTACACATGTACATCGGGTAACAGAGGGATTAAAAATGCAGCTTGTGTGTCTGGAAAATGGTCACCAGAGATTGAATGTACAGGTATGGTTTTAGATTTGCACACAATTTCTTCTTTTTATGGAGGAATGATAAATGCTTATTATTAAACCTTCTTAGCGTTGCTGTGTTTATAAGTCTGAAACAGGAATGATTACATATATGCTTGTATATATGCTTACTCAGTGATATGCTAAGGGATAGTAATAAATAATTACGGCAATCATTTGAACAGTTAACTGGGTTTAGAGATGCACGGCTTTAGTGAGCCTGACTTAATAATGTGTATTCTGACATACGAAATAGTTGTTGCTTGTCACTTCTGATATGAGGAAAGATGCAATGGCAAATCTAAGCTCAGTTCTTCAAGAGGTCTTTATTGTGCTGCAAGTGAGACTAGCACATAGCTGAAACTCAGGCCAAAGTTCCTTTATTTCCTGGAAACACTCAAAGCTTTTCTAGTCCTGATTTTGCTGCTTTTTTTTTTTTTCACTTTCCTTCTATTTTTCCCTATGTAGCAGAATATTGCCTGTAGAAGGCGTGACTGTGAAACAATCATCACCTCGCTGCCTGCTTTGATTATGCCAGATTCATGGGAAATGATGCATGGAAGTGGGAGAAGTAGACAGAGGGGCAGTCACTCAAGGGAGCATTCCCTTTCAGAAACAAGTGTCCCTATCTCCTTAGTTTTCTGGAACCACTAGAAGCAACAAACCAATCTGGAGGTCTCCTCCAGATCTCCTTCTGAGATCTACCTCCTTCCCTCCCTTTTTCTTTCCTTTGGTAGGAGCAGCCGTTTGTTCCTTGAGTGGCAAAATCAGAGTTTATTTCTTTGTTTCCATTTGTGATTCTTATTTAGCTCTGTTACCAGATGAGTCTGAAGAAAAAAGAAAACCCACAAAGCGAAACAAAACAAGAACCCCAAGAGTTGGTCCAGTTTTCCTAAAGTAGTTCACCGCAGAGAGGAACAGGGAAATCACACTAGAGTATGCAGCTGTTTGTAAGGGAAAGGAAGGACTAGAAAAAGTTCCAGCTTCAACTGGTGTAGGCAATGGTCTCCTATAAGTTGGAAAGCACATAAGCATCCGAAGGCAGCTCTGGTGTTTCTGAAGCAGAATAAAATGATGATTGATATTAAATAAGCTTGAGATAGCTACTGAAGAATTATCTATTGCCAGTGTTTTCTTGGTTGTTTGTCTTGTAATCTGCAATGAACTGTTCCACTTTATTTTATGTTTCATTATAACACGAGTGTGTGTCCTTAGCTGACGAAAGTGCATGCCCACCTCCACCTCAGCTGCCTCATGCTCAACAGATAACAGTTGGAAGAAACTACAAGAATGGGAGTAAAATAGCTTTTTCGTGTCTGAAGGGCTTCCAGCTCATTGGCGTGAATGAAATAACATGTATAGAAGGGAAATGGCAATCACCACCTCACTGTGTGGGTCAGTAGTGGATTCTTTTTTCCTATTTACTTTGTTATCAATTTCTGTGTTATGCATTTACTGTCATCATTAACAGAGGAATGGTAGTGTTTATGTTAATATTATCATGAACAGGTAACTGCAGAAAAGCAATAGAACAAAGTTGCTAAAGAAAGTGCAGTTAACCAACTGCTGGAGAGCAATCTTTTCATGTACACAGACTTATCTATCTGAGGTGGGAAATACAACTTTCAGGCAGACCCTCAAGAGCTGTGTGTTTATTTGTTTGTTTAGTATATTGCAGAATGTATTGGCACAGTTTTGACTGACAGCCTTTAATAGTATTATGTTGAAAAAATCAGTATTATTTATTATTTAGTTATAGTAGTAACAATCACTGGTTTGGAGTTGGGATTTCTCTTTCAGTTTTTCAGCTTCACAGAGATTTAATCCATTGTATGTATCAGGAAATACATTCTAATACTTCATAATTTCTCTTTTCGTTTATATTTTCATGTCATCACAAAACTCCATAGGACATTGGTATAACTTTATTAATGGTGGAAAAACTTAATGGCTATCATTCTAGAAACTCACCTTCAGTGTCCCCAAACAAGATAATGTCTCTTCTATTTCTCTGCCTATGAAACGCTCCCTGTTCTTCATGCTAAGCTGGAACTGTATTGTTTTGCTTTGAACTGGAAATGGCTTAATTTGATTGAAAGGAAAAGAGAGAAATCCCACATAGGAGGGAAAGGAGAGAGAAGTTTTGCTCTGTGTATGTTATCTATTTCTTCATCTGCCTTTCAAGCCAATTAAGTTTGAATTATTTCTTTTTCTTTGCACTTTTAAGATAGCACATGCCATTGGGATATTGTCTTACATTTGTTCATCTGTGTATCCTATATGTTTTAGAAAGACCCTGTTTGCCACCACAACCCATAGAATGTGCTGATGATCCCAGGCTGGAAAATCAAAACTTAAAAATTATAAAAGAGGGGAAAACAATTTATCTGGCTGGCGCCAGACTTCAGTATGCTTCTCATCCTGGATATAAGCTAGACGGACCATCAGAGATAATGTGTTCTATGGGAAACTGGACTTCAGCTCCTACGTGCTTGGGTAATATCAACAAATACTTTATTTTTTTTGAAGTACATTCAGCCATGGAATAGTAATAATTTGAAACAGGAGGTTCAATAGTAAGTGCCAGTAACTCCTTACTTTGCTATAGAATCTTATCAGCCTCATGGATGTCTTCAGAGCAATCCTGATTGGATATAAAACTGACTTTTTGAATTCAGTTTAGCTGTTAAATTTTCTCTTGTACTCATGCAATCTATGTTCAGTTCATATCTCTGCCTGGGCACATCCTCACAATCCAAGCTTCTGTTTACTACACTAAAGCCTAGGAGTTGCTTTGGTGCTTCAGTGGTAGAAACCTCTTCAGTGTAGTAGGGGATAGAAGACTTTGTTAGAATTTTGCCTGGCACGGTTAGGAACAGGATCTAAGTATTTCAGTGACTGAAGTCCATGCCTGTTTAGGGGAATGATTTATTTCATCTTTCATGTGCTACCTATTACATGAAATCCACTGTCAGCAGATGACTATGGTGATGTTAGAAAAAGCTCACTAAAGCTTCTGTTTGGTGCAAACAGTACATGCATTCTATGTTTATCACATTAACACAAGCATCAGCTTTCTGTATCTTTACAGAAATGCCATGTGGAAGTGTTCCAAAAGTTACCAATGCTCAAACAGAAGGCAGAAACAAGGAAGTTTATGAGCCTGGTGAAACAATTCGCTACCAGTGTGATGTGGGGTTCCTGATTGTTGGCCCCCCTGAAATTATTTGCAGAGAAGGAAATTGGACAGCACTGCCCATTTGTAAAGGTATAGATTCTGCTTCTAACTATTCTGTGATCCTTCTTGGTCTTTCATGTTGTGAATTAGTTTCAACTAGGGCATGCAGGTGAGTCTGGCCAATAGAGCCAAAAGGTGACCTGCTTTGAATGGGCTGCTACAACTCATCTTTTTCTGTCTCCTGAGAAACAACAAGTAGGGTCTATCAGGAAAGAAACGTTTCCTCTGTGTTCAAAAACTAGTAGTTGAAGTTCAGCTCTCTGCTGAAATTAGGCAAGCAGAGTGTTATGGAGGGATGGATGCAGCCTGCACAGGAGGGGACAGCTGGTGGGGTAATGGATCTTCAAATCACTAAGCATGTCGGTTACTGATAGTTACCTTCAAACAGTAAAGAAATCATTCTCCAGCACTTTGACGCACGATACTGTACGGCGTCAGTCTGCACATTTGGTGGATCTCTGCCACTCCTTTTCTCTTTTAGTTGCTCTAGGCAAAAATAGTGTTGTCTGGCAAAGCAGTGCAAAATAAAGACCATAACATCTTACTTTGCTTCCTGTACAAAAATGATCTATAATACACAAACTGGTTTTGTTCTTTGGGAACAATAATGCTCTGGAATGCAACGTCTGTGATTTTTGTATTCCTGCTGCTCTACTGTTCCTTTCAGATGTTACCTGTGGAGCTGCGCCTGAAATTCCCCATGCATACATCACAAGCACTCAACAGGAGAGGTATCTGCCCGGTGCCAGAGTGCACTTTGAATGCGAAAGCAATTTTCAGATGATGGGTGGAAATTATATCACATGTACAAACGGAGAATGGTCACAAGCACCAACTTGCAGAGGTAGGAATCTGGGCTTTCGTATCGCCTGTTAGCGCAGAGGGGACTGTTTGTTTCCCTAAACAGTAAAGACTTTACCTTTTGTACTTCTCTTGACTTTGTGTTCCAGAACTTAGTACTTGCTATTCCTTCCTTGCACAGTGCTTTACATTAGCTTGATGCTTCTAGAAATAGTGGGGATCTTCTCATCAACACCAAAAATGTCTTGGAGAGGCAGGGCCTAAAATGTGCTGCTCTGCCATTCTCCTGTACGATGCTGCTGTTTCCCCAGAGGCTGCCATTTCAGCCTCCCTCTGTAGAAAGACGCATGAGGGCTCCTCTGTCCTGTCCAAACCTGCCAGGGAGCACCTGAATGGAAGAAGCAGCAGGGGAAGGAAACGGTTGTTCTTCTCCAGGGCTCTGCTCTGACCGATGCAGATCCCAGCTGAGACTCAGATCTAAACCCTGGTAGATCTGCTGGGGCCATGAAGTGGGAAGACTGCTCCCATGACAAGGAACCGTCAGGAGCTCTGTTCCTGTCCCCTGCCCAAGTCTGTGGCTGCACAGGGTGAACGAGACCTCCTTGGCTTTCACACACCTCCATGGAGCTGACTGTGCTTGCCCGTCCCTGAGCAGTGCGGACAAGCTCATCCGCTGCTGCCACTGCTCCAGAGCTCAGAGTTCCAGAGAGCACCAGCTTGATGCTAGCCCGTGATTTCCAGGCATTCCCGGGCTTCCTGGGGAGGGACATGGGCGCACAGGAAGACCGGTGTGGCTTCTTGTGCAGCCAGGTGTAGCTACAGAAACACTGGCTGTTTCCGGAAGCTCTCATTGACCCTGCCTTCTCCTGAGGGTCCCAGAAAGAGTGTTCTCCATCACTCCTTATTGCTACCTCCACAGTGAGCTCCTGGAGCTGTGACCCCCTTGAGGCAGAGAATCTGGGCAGCAATTGGAACAAGGGTGCAGAGGGGAGCAGCTCAACCCCTGCAGACGTGACTGCAGCTGCGTCTCTTTTCAGATGTGACGTGTAAGCCTCCTCCTGAAATTGCTGGCGGTAAAGTTCAAGGTGTTAAGAAGTCGAGGTACTTGCCTGGGGAGAGCGCTCGCTACCAGTGCTGGCGAGGTTTTGAGATGACCGGGGCTTCCACCGTGGCATGTCAGAACGGGACCTGGACAGAGCTGCCGACGTGCAGAGGTGATTTCTCTCTCTTTCCTTACAGTCGCCTGTCGGTGCGAGTGTCCTGGAGCTGACGCCAGGGCATTTACTTCTCCAATTTCAGTGTCATTGCTGTGCGCAGACACAACGTACCTGTGCTCCCAGGAAACAAGCCCTTTTGCTGGGCTCTGTTCAGAAGAGTTTTCCAGCTGGGAGACCCAAGTGGCTTCCATCGATAGGGACACATCTGCAGAATCACCCTGGGGCTGAGAGCAGTTGCTGGCCAGGCCTGATTTTGAGAGGCAGCCCTTGACTTCCTCGGCTTTCTCTCTGACTGACTGGGAATTTTCTTCCAGGGAAAGGTGGGAAATGTGGCTCGCCTCCGGTTATCGAAAATGGAGACCTTCTGTCCTTCCCCATGCAAGAATATCCGGAGGGTGCAACTTTGGAATACAAATGCCCAGACTTCTACACCCTGGAAGGATCTCCGTCTATCACCTGCACTGACGGGCAGTGGACAAGCCCCCCAGTTTGCCTAGGTAGGCTGAAGCACATGCTGTGTGGCCAGAGGCTGTGGGACTGCTCCTGTTGTCGTTATCTCAGAGCCTGAGGGCAGAACCTGTGCGGCAGCGGCAGGGCAGAACAGCAACAAGTCCTCCCTTTGCCTACAAGGAGTTTCTTCTTGACGTTAGCTCTTGTAGTCCCCTCTGCTGCCTGCCAGATGAGCGGGCTCACGGGGAGGGGAGTTTGGCTGAACCCTCCTGCATGAGAGGATCTCCATCTCTGTGCAGGGCTCCTGAGCTGGGGAAGCTGCTACGGTCAACAGGCGGTGAGCAGGGAGGGTGGTTCTGAGTGCAGGGCGCAGCTGGTGAAACGCAGGGTCATGTCCGTGGCACAGCCACAGGGGAACAAACGTAGGGAAGTTGTGGGCAGAAGGGAAGGGCTGATCAAGGAAAGGGCACGGGCAGTTTCGCTGCGGACCTTTCCACCCCTGCTTCGATCTTGCCCTGTGTGGCTGGACTGCCAGAGGGAAAGGGCTTCACCATAGCTCTGTGTGGGTTCTCAGCCATGGTCTCTGTTTCTTTATGTTGGATGTGAATGTCTTTGCTGTCACACGTAACAAAGGGTCAGAGCAAAGAGCTGGAAGCCTTTTTTGATACAGAGAACTTCTGTAGGCTCTGGGGGGAAAACGCTACATGTGGTGAACCTGTATGGGATGCTGACACTCTTCTTTTGCCTTTTCAAGTGGCCTGTACAGCATCTGAAGAAGACATGGGCAGAAACAATATTGAGCTGAAATGGACCAGGGGAAGCAAGCTGTATTCCAAATCCGGTGACTTTATTGAATTTCAGTGTAAAAGAGGCTACATGGAGGACCCAGCCTCTTCTCCATTCAGAGTGGAGTGTTTGGAGGGGACGTTAGAATATCCCCAGTGCAGGCCAGCAAGTAAGTGATCTCCACTTTGGGCAGAGCTTAGGTGCTGTGCTATTACATTTTCAGTGCTGAAGCCTAGGGCAAAGCCTTTAGGTTTCCTGGGAGAATGTCTAGTGGGGGGCCAGGATGTGGGAGCATCCTGTAAGCTGCAGGCGGTGAAGGGTAGTGCTGTTGATGGGTGTACCTGAGCTGGAAAGACTGCCTAGCAGAGGGCCCTGGGGCTTGTGCCAGAGCACCAGCACTTCCAGAGCATCGGTTATCCATTATGAGGTCTACAGGCAAATAATGAAAGTACTTTTCTCAGGGGACTGTAGACTGAATGAGAGGTTGATGGAAACGAACCACATTCGACTGCAGCCATCACGCTATTCAAGCCCCTCCACCTTCCTCACTGGGGAGTATATTTTGTTTGAATGCAAATGGTGGTACCGGCAAGTTTCACACCCTGAGAAATTCAGAGCAGTGTGCCGGGATGGAGCGATCACGTATCCTACGTGTGAACGTAAGTGCTCGGTGCCCAGGACACAGCGTGGCTGCACGAGGCACCTTTGCTGAAATTGCCTGCCTGCTGCTCGGAGTGACCCCAGCGGCGTGTGTCAGGCTTGATCTTCATGTTTTTTCCTCTTTTCTCTCTTCCAAACGCAGGGGTTTTTAGGTGAATGGAAATGGCACAAAGTATCCCAGCTCTGGCAATGAAGTGTCTCCTCTGACCTTGTGATTTGAGCTCAATTTTCCTGGCAATTCCCATTCTCTTATGTTTTCTTTGCAGCTGAGGCAATGTTCCGTCTTGGAATCCGTTATGGTTTTTATGATCGGATGATTTCGTTTACATTTTATTCACATTTTATCCTTTTTATGTAAATGTATTT